>CABHPH010000281.1:0-15556 GCA_902168325.1 Peromyscus nudipes
CTCCCATTGAATTGGTAGGTTTTAACATAGCAAGGGAAGGAAGAATTATCCGCCAGACAAACAAAGCCATTTCTCAACTTTGACTGTAATTTCTTCTCCACTCCTTGCAAAACAAGAGTTGTGAAAACGAGGTTTGTTTAAAAATGTGATCTCAACCTTATACAAACAACCACAGTCATCTAAGGAAAGCTGAGAGTGGGAAAAATTGTCTTCTCCAGGGAGGAACACAACAGTTGGTTATCTAATATCAGTCAGCACTGAAATCGTGGCTATGAGCAACATTACACATATGCATCTAATAGCAGTCAATGAAAAAAAGAGGTCACAAATTTGAGAAAGAGGAAGAAGGTGTATATAGGAAGGTTTGGTGGGAGAAAAGGGAAGGAAAAATGATAAAACTGTACTACTTTCTCAAAAATTAAAAAAAAAACTAAATTGAGAGAGAGAGAGAGAGAGAGCTCAGCTGGTAAAGAGCCTGTCACCAAACCTAAAGATCTGAATCCTTTCCAAGACTCACATGGTAGAAGGAGAAAATCACCTCTGCCAAGTTGTCCTCTGACCTCTAAACATGCACACACACACACACACACACACACACACACTTATATACACACACATTGGCAGGTATGCTCACAAACTCATTTGCAAAATTTTAAAAGATGTAAATTTGAAAATGAAAGAGATCAAGGGAGAGACATACACATACCCAGACAGACAGACAGACAGACAGACAGAGAGATTCTTATGGATTCCTGTGCTACCACTAATCTATAAAGAGTAATGGTTACAAATTTGGTTTGTATGTTTTTCTATAAGTTAATATTTGTGATTAACTGTTGACCTATTGATCAATAATATCAATAGTTCCTTGTGATGGTTCATATTGATGGTTAACTTGTCAGAATCTAAACTCACTGGGGAAATGTGTCATTAGGATATTTTCTTGAATACATTAATTGAGATGGGAAGACTATACTACAATGTGTAGCCTGACTCCCTGGGTGAGATATTTGACTGTAGAATTAGAGAAAGGGAAGTGAGCAACCAAGTGTTTCCCTTGTTGGCTGCTTCTTGATTGTGTATGCAGTCTGAGACCAGATGCCTCAGGCTCCTGCTGTCTTGACTTCCCTGCCACAAAGGAATATTTTTATGCTGACTCATGTTTTTAGTTTCATTCCATTGTGATGGGGAACAGGGGCTAAAAGTTTGTATGTGAGCACCTACATGGGCATGCAGGTGGCATAGTGTGAAGGTAAAATGACAATTTTGGATAATCAGGTCTCACCTTCCACTTTGTTGAAGTAGATCTCTACTTATCTCTGTTTTTTATGCTGTGTCCTCCAGGCCAACTGGCTCACCAGCCTGTAGTAATTCTCTTATCTCCATCTTCCATCTCACCGTTTGAGTACTGGAAGTACAGATCCACTGCATTGGGTTTCTATGTGTGTTCTGGAAATTAAACTCCAGTCCTCAAAATTGCATGGCTAATGATTTTCCCTGCTAAACAATCTCCTACGCCATGTCAAATGGCTTTAAAACATAAATCACAGATGATAAAAAAAAAACAATGATTTTCATCAAACCACAAATTGAGTTGAATATATTTCATTGGACACTTAATCTAACATTAAATTCAGGTGACATTTCCCTTGAGGCAACAATTGTATCTGTTACTAAAATATGTATGTAGATTGCTTAAAGGCATTGCCTTTGAACAAATGTTTCCATCTGCATTTTATGAGAAACATTTTACAGTCTTAACATAAGAATGACTTAAGTCAATATCGAATTTTGACTATTTTCATATAGAGTTATAAAGAATGTTGAGTAGGAGAAATCCCAGCCCTTGGGAGACTGAACCAAGAAGTGCACACTTAGTAATGACAGAATTGACATTGGTGACAGAAGTTCTCATAATCTTCCCTAGATTTATTATATCACCCTATGATGATTTCTCCCATAGTCTATCTTGACAATTCTCTCTGAAGCCCCGGTTAAGTGACGTTTCCCTGATTCAACAGTCTCTGCTTTCCACATATAGTACAAGACCATTGATCCTTTTCAAATTACCAAATCAATTAAATTAAAAATTCTACTATTAATTAACAAACAGTGTGCTATTTCATTCTTCAACATCCTTATAGTTCTCTTAAAAAAAAAAAAACAATGATTGGTTGTAAGATAGCTCTCTGGACAAAGGTAATTGATGCCAATCCTGATTACCTGGGTTTGAACCCTGGAATCCATCCAGAGAGAACAGACTTTGTCAAGTTGTTCTCTGACCCATATGTGTGCTATAGTAGGTTCATGCGCCTCCCCCTCCCCCAGACACACTAAACATCATTAAAAAGAGAAAAACTTGCAATGTCATCTCTGTAATAAGAAAACTCTCCATTAGTAGGTCTTCCATGAGTTCACTCAGAGCAATTGCAGAATATATTTCAACTGACAGAAATAATTTCAATTCCATTTCCCTATGACTTTATTTTTAGGTAAGAAAACTCATCATTCAGCACAAAAACAGCTAATATGCCATCTCTTTATACAGTGAAGAAATCCAAATTCAATTTAACTTTATCCACATTCCTACTCTTTGTTTCCTTTCTTTTGTGCACATATAAACTATCTCTGCTCATGGATTCTAAGTGGACTCATCCATACAAGTAAGACTGTCTCTGCCTAAAAGACTCAGTATGAGCACATCTATATGACAACTGATTTTTTTTCTATCATTCAAAAGGGAAAAAAAAACATGGGAAGTTGTTGTAGAATGTGTCCTGTGGTGTTTTGTTCTGTCTATATCATATAAAAGTGCAAAAAGAAGCAACTTGTGTTGACTTACATGTCTGTCCTTGCTTTTTAAAGAGGTAACTCCATCATCTTTTCTTGTCATTCAAAAATAGATCTAAAAAAGTCTTTGACTCACAAAATACATGTCTTATTGTTGATGCAGGGTTTTGGTATGCAACCAGTATAGCATGCATGCCACAACTCTTAGAGTAATCTCAACCAGGAAGGCTATTTCCATATATTTTAAATGTATTTCTGACTACACTCTGTTGTTCATTACATTTCTGCAACGTTTAATATAGCCTCCTGCCTAGGAATGTTCTTTTTGGTTGGCAAACATGCCTGATGTTCATTTACTTCAAGATAAATATACATGCCTTTTAATCCAGTTATCTTTCTGACTATCTATATCTACTGATGCGGTCTTGGATTGTTTCAGTATCCTTGACCAGAGATCTGTGGAGGCTCAAAGAGAAATCTATTTCATGGCCTAGCATTGCAAGCTTCCTGAAACATAAAAGAGTTAATCCAGTTGGGCAGGTCAATCACTTGGCTAAGGACACCTTTCTTAAAAGCATTACCGTGCCTGAAAGGTGCATCTACCTTAAAACCTGTTAGAGAGATAAGAGGAGTAATTATCCCATTCATGAGATAATGTACTGTTCATTCCCAGAGATCCTATCCCCTCAACCCCAGTGCACTAGCTATGAGTCACCATGAGGTTCTGTTGGGTCTGCCCATCTCTCTGAGACTTTTTCGAATTTCCTTTCTATTTCTTTCAAGTGTTGGGCAGATCCCAAACACTTCCTGGCCCTTTGCGCTTCCTTCCTCTCTGAAGCCTGCTGCCCTTTTCTTCCACTAAGCTGCTTTTCTGTCCCATGGCTGACCTCTATTCCTAAAACAAATGGCACATCTCTCTCCCTCAGAAGCTTCCACCCACAATCTATCTCTAAAAAACTTCTCTCTAAACTTTTGAAAGCTCACCCTCTGTGGGCAATTTCATTACGTAAATTTTTGGGACTAGAACTGAAAAAACAGCTTTGATAGTCATTAAGTCTACAGGACTAGCTCCCCAAGAAAAACTTTTTCATTCTCAAAAACACCCCAATGTTCACTACAAATTTTTATGTGTATTGAAACATACCCTAACACAGGTAAAATATTTCCTTTGTCAGTTTTTTTGCTTGCTTCTCTTTTCTTACTGTGATTGAAAATTCCAGTATGAACATTGACTTTCTTTCTGTATCACTGACAGTCTTTGTGTCCTGTGCTTTGAAGTAAGCCTGTTACCTATTGTGTACCTTGCAATCTTGTCTTCTTTGTGTTTATTCTATCAGCAGATAATAGGACTCTTTTATAATGCTTTTGATTTTAAACTCTACCTTGCTCTGAAGTGAAATTTTTTATCCAAGCTTACTCACCACCTGTAACATGTTACTAGTCCATTTTTTCTGAAACTTCTGAATAATTTCCATTTAAAGTCTATTTGAACTACAAAGTGTACAGTCTTGTGTGACTAGACTGAAGGACCCTGTATCTCTATTGTTAAGTTTAATCCATTTAGTCACATGTGATAGTTCTGCGATTGGGATATGGCTTTTTGATTTTTATCCTTGGTAAATTTTCATTTGTTCATGTTTATTTCTTCATTTCAGACTTCAGAAACAGATGAATTGCGGGACTGAAAATGATTCATTTCACCTCTGTTCTTCTGTTGCCACTAACAAGTGGTTCTTTGTTTAATTCCTCCTTGTAAGCATTTTTAAGTTTCAATATTTCCCTAAACATCAAGCAGCCCTCAGCACATTGTCAACTCTTCCCATGTCTTTATTGGTAGCATATGAAATTATATTGCTGGATTGAACTTGAAAGATTTATTAGTTCCTTTCCTATTCCTGTGATAAGATATCATGACTACAAGCAACTGAAGATTAGAGTTCAGGATGGTGGATCAAAGGCATGCCAGCAGGAACAAATCAGAGATCACATCTCTAACCACAAGCAGGAAGCAGAGATGACACTCTGGGAATGACAGGAGTGTTTTGAAGCCTTCTGTAGTGACACACCTTCTCTAACAAGGTCACACCTTCCTGTAGGATAATGCTTTTGTACACTAGTTTAATAAAACACTGATTGGTCAGTAGCCAGGCAGGAAATATAGGTGGGATAAGCAGACAAGGAGAATTCTGGGAAGAGGAAGGCTGAGTCAGGAGATGCCAGCCCACTGTCCAGGGAGCAGCATTTAATGGCACACAGGTAAAGCCATGGAAAATGTGGTGACATACAGATTAACAGAAATGGGCTGAATTTAAGTGTAAGAGGTAGTCAGTAGTAAGCCTGAGCTAATGGTTGAGCAGTTTTAATTAATATAAGCCTCTGTGTGCTTAAAGAGAACATATTCAATGGGAACCATTAAATACTATGTGAAGTTGGAGGCTTAGAGTTGTATATTACCAGATTGACATTTTTCATTCTTACTATTTATTTCCCCAAGAGATTTTCTAGTTCCCGTTCATGAATTTTGTTTCGAGAATCTTAGCATCTATGGTAAAGATTATCTCAGTTTTAACCCTCAGTGTCAGTTCATTATTCAGTCTTCCAAAGACTCAGGATAAATGGGCTTTTCATTGAGGATCTGGGATATCTTTTCATTTCTAATCTTTAGATCAGCATATAGCCCCAGAGGCTAGGGAGATGGCTCCACTGTTGAGTGTTTATTGCCCTTGTAGAAGACCCAAGATCAATTTGAAGCACCAATTGCAGACTACTCACAACTGCCTATACTCCTAGTTCTGAAGAATCCAGCCTGTACCTATGTACTCACATGTACATATAGATACACATGCATAAATACACACATACATACATACATACTACACTTAAAAATGAAAATAATCCTTTAAAAATCAACATACTGAACTAGTGTAATAGTGGCACAAAACTTGTGGGAGTAACCAAGAAATAAGTGATCTAACATAAGGCCCACTCCAGGAGATAGAACCCATACCTGACACAATAACATTTAATTGAGACTAGCTTATAGTTTCAAAGGTATAGTCCATTACTTCATGGTGGCATGTAGGCAGACATGGTGCTGGAGAAGGAGCTGAGAGTTCTACATCTTTATCCACAGACAGTAGAAGCAACTTTGTGCCATACTGGATGCAACTTGAGCATAAGAGACCTCAAAGCCCTCCCCCATACTGACATAGTTCCTCTGCAAGACCATACCTATTCCAACCAAGTCACACCTCCTAATAGTGCCATTTTCTATGGAGGCCATTTTCTTTCAAACCACTATAAACTTCTAATAATATTATGTTATACTCATAGATTAGTACCCAGTTCAACCATCATTAGAGAAGCTTCCTCCTACAGCAGATGGGTACAAATATAGAGGCCCATAGCCAAACATTATACATAGTGAGAGACCTGGAAACATTTATCCCTAAATGGAATTTCTCTATTAAATATCTCCTCTTGAAGTTCAAGAAAATCCATGGATATGGGATCATAAAGAATCTAAGATCAAGAGGGGATGGAAGACACCAAGAAAAGAAGGCCATCTAAATCAACATGACCAAATTTCATATGAACTCACAGAGACTAAAGCAGCATGCACAGGGCCTGCGTGGGTCTGCACCAGAACTTCTGTGCTCATGTTATGGCTTTGAGTTTAGTGTTTTTAATGGGATTCCTGAGCATGTGAATCTGATTCTTATGATTTTCTTGCCTCTTTTTCTTCTGTTGGTCAGTCTTGTCCAACTTTGATGTTATAGTCTCATCTTACTGTATTTTATTTTGTTGTATTTTTAAAAGGAATTAATTAATGTATGTAAACATAGCCTCTAAGGTAAAGGTTAAAAACAGAGCTGGCATTTATACCTGCTGGGAGAGGGAAAATCAGTTTTCTCCAGTGGAATGACATGGTATATAAACCACTCTAGGGTAGATCTCATGTTCAAGAGGAGTTAATCAACAAATAATGGACTCCACAGGGTTTTGTGGGTGCTTTTATTTGATTACACTTTGGTGTTTTGTTTTGTTTTATGTGGCGTATTTCATTTTCCAGGTATTAGGCATTTTATTGTTGTATTTGGTTTTATATTTGTTTTTGAAAAATAACTTAAAGTTGGGTGGGTAGGGAGGAGAAGTGGATTTGGATGAACTTGTGGGTGAGGAAGAATATAACTAAATATATTTAAGTTTAGGAATGTTTTAAATAATAAAAATGTATAAAACCATAAGCATACTGCAGCTTGAGCACATGCTGATATGGTTGAGCTTAGCCAGATCTGTTTTAAATCATAATTTCTCCTAGTGTTTCACAGATGTGGGTCATTCCTTTAGTCTTGCATATTGCTGAACAAAGCAATTTTTAGCCTCATTTTACAGGTTAGAGATCTAAAAGCTCTTATTTGAAGAGGAAGAAAATGTGCCCAGTTCCTATCTACCTGACCTTAATGGTGTTCTCTTCACATCAGTTGAAGAAATAATATCCATCTTGATCCAGATGAACATCATCAGGTCCTTGGAAAATCTGTAGCCTAAATATTATACATATTGGAATTTATAAAATATTTTGACTTACTAAAATGTGAAAATATTTTCTTTTAATTAAAATGTGCTCTTAATTTGATGACAATTATTACCAGTTTCAAAAGCAATTACATTAGTAAAACTCAATGGTTATAATAAATACATATTAAGGGCAGCAAGATTGGATGTGATAATACATAGGTGAACTGATGGAGTATTGGAATTAAACTAGAGAAGTTGTAAACATCTATAGAAATGTGGAAAGCTTCTTTTCCTGTAACCACTTTTTTGACACATTATTTTATCATATAACATATGCTTGAGGAATGTTAGTTTTTATTAGTAAGCTAAATGAATTTGTGTTTAAAGACACCAGGCCTTAAAGAATAATCAAGTGATGGAGAATGATCTAATCAATTGCCTTTTGATTTGTTTATTTGCATGAAAGACAGTTATAAGTTTTAGATGAAGTATTATCTCCTGGTAGGTACATATCATGATTAAACCCTGTTATGTGCAACCTCTTGATAATACTTAGTGACATTCTATCTTGTATTGTGACATTCAAAGCAATATAAACTTCAAACTGCCCTTCTGAGGACTATTCTTCCAAAAATATTAACACTATTATGGCTTCACAATGAAGTATAAAAACATTTAATATTCACATTTCAAGACCTGAGAAAGATGGGAAACTCATAACAGGATGCAAAACACAAATCAAATTGTGATCATTTGAGCATAATTTTTGCATGTGTCTAGGTGTGCATAATGAAAAGGAAGGAAAAGCCTGCATCAAAGTGACTTATTATAGATAATGATAAACTGGAAGCAGCAGAAATAATTAATGACTTCCTACCAGAGGAGTATTTATAGAAACCTCTTAACAGGAAGAGGTAACAACTACCCAGTCTCCATTTGTGCTAAGTGTTTTCCCCTGTTAAAGGATAGAGTAACGAACTCTGGAATGAACAGTTTCTGTCTTAACTTTTTTATGTCTCTGGTTTTGGGAATCACCTATTTATCTTTTATCACCTGAGTGATTACAATTATGAATTATAGTAATTGAGTTTACCTCAAAGACTATTCAAGTTGTCATAATCAGATTCAAAATTAGACTCATAGGGGGATCATAAAGAGCACCAGTCACACAATTGAGTTTACCTCAAAGACAATTCAAGCTGTCATAATCAGATTCAAAATTAGACTCATAGGGGGGTCATAAAGAGCACCAGTCACACAAGGGTGTAGAGAACCTGCTCCATCACAGAGAAGCAAAGGGAGGGCATGACATGTGTGCATGGAGCTTTTGGTTTTGTTTCAACGCACTTTGAAAATAATTTCTACAAGCAAGGCTTCTGTGTATTTTGACATGGTGCTTAAAATTGAACATTTAAGAGTCATTACTTCAGATCTTAGCTTTTTTACTTTTTAATTCCCATTTTTCAGATTCACTTAACTCTGGAAATTACAGGAATTGTTCCCAGTGTTTCCATTTATTCATTGCTGTTTGCATATAGGTCAGATGGGTTTTGACTTCAGTGTCCAAATTTCATCAGCCACAAAACATTTTCCACTTGGGAGTCAGGAACTTTTGTAACTTTCACAGTTCTGTGGAGAGTATCTGTCTTATGCTTCTAGTGACAAACATCTACCCACGTGATAACCGGCTCTCCCTTGTTATTTTCTCTATTATATTTGAAACCTGACGTGTATAGACTGTGAAATACAGAAAGTTTCCTGTTATCTTTTTTATCCCAACTCATATTAGTTCCATTTAGGGAAGTAGTCATTTTCTTTTATTATGCTACTATAATTTCAAAGATGTAAGCATTCATTGGAGGTCTGTGAGCATTTAGTGAAAATCATGGAGTAGGACTCTTTGATTTGTTTCATTCGTTTTTCTTGCGCGCGCGCGCGCGTGTGTGTGTGTGTGTGTGTGTGTGTGTGTGTGTTGGGGTGGATGTGGTGTGGCATATGCATGCATAAATGTGGGGGTTGAAGAGGATATTGAGTCCTTCTCTATTACTCTCTGCCTTATTCCTCTTAGAAAGGTTCTCTCCACAAGGTTGAAGCCAGGGATGGCAGCTGTTGAGTCCCAGGAATCCTCCTGTTCCCATTGTACAGAACACACCCCTGTGACTAAAGGGGCACTTGCAGTCATAGCTAATGTTATATATGAGCCCTGGAAATTTAACTTGGGTCCTCATGCTTACACAGTGAGTGATCTTACCCACTGATCCATGTCCCTATTACAAAAGTTGAATTCTTAAACATGTAAAATAAAGCACACCCTAGTTCCTAAATGACTACATGATCTTAAGGGTATCATTCACTTTTTGGTAGGGCATGTGTGTTTGGAGGACATTGACCATTGTTGCTAGTAGAAGTTGGCACATTTTAAACTTTCACTGGTAATGACTCATCATTTTAATTTTGAGACAACTGAAAAAAATGGTAATTTTCCATACGTTTAAAATTTACATCCCTTACCTCAATCTGGACATAGTGGTGACTTAAAGGTAGTTCTTTGACCATTTATTTATCTGTATTTGGTGGGTTTTTTTCCCCATTGGCTTAGCAAGTTCTCTTGTTTTCTTGAGATGCTTAGAAATGTTCTTTAGGATAGTATACTTTATTCAAGTATATATGTTATCTTATATATTTTAATGTCTTCTACAATTAAGAAATCCATATTATTAGCTGAATTTTCTTATTATATACTTGGTGCCTCTGTGTTTTATGTTTCCTAGTTCTAAATTTCAGACTAATATAGCAAATTTGGCTTTTTTTTCTAGAATATTTTATTTATTTATCTGTGTGTGTCCCTACAAGTGTACCTTTGCACAGAAGTGGGTTCTCTTCTTCCACCAAGTGGATTGTAGGGATCAAACAACAGGTTTGGCACCATAATTTGCCCACTGAGCCATCTAGCCAGCTCCAAATTGCTTTCTTTTTCTGAGAGATGAAATTGCTCAGTCATTTCTTTTTCTGTATATTAGCAGCCCCAGCTGCTGAAAGGGTGGACCATGCCAAGATGTTAGGAAATAAAAGAAGAGGGGAAAGTTCTAATAGAAAATGATTAAACTGTGGATCCTTTCCAGTTCAGGTTCCCATTGTGCTTCTATCAAGCAGGATTCTATTCTGTGTGCTAGCTCTCTCGTATAACCAAGCCAGAATTGGACCTTGATGAATAATAATGAATGTAAGTGGCAGATACTGTAAAGAATGAGGGTCAACTGTGGCAATGACAAACATATCTGAGACAATCAAATTGTCCAAGGACAGCTCATTTAAATATTAGAATTATTTTAAACACACACAGCATTTAGGTCAGTGGTCATTTTGTGAAGGGTAAAAGAGCAGTTTCACTATCACATTTAGTTATATCTCTACTGCCTTCTTTTGATTGTAAAGATAACGGTAATAGCTCCAAGTTGGCCTTTATTCTAACTTTACAAGCTCATTTTCTTAGGAGAGGAAAAAAATGCCCCTTTAAAAGTTACATTAATAGAAGTGAGGAAATCATAGCCATATAAAGATACAAATGCCCCAAAATAGATTTAGTGATTTATTGTATCATTGTATTTGAGAAAGGACATTATTTAAAATTATACAGAATAGTTTTTAAAATCTGCTTTGTACTTTAAGTCCCGCCATGGTTTGGGAACACTTTGTGGGTCACCCACCTCATTAACCTTGACAATATTTTTACGGATCCATGTGCACTCAACAGTTCAGATGTAACACTGAAGATGTCTGTATTGACAGTGTTTCCTAGAGGAACAGAATCAGCACACTGACTATGTATTATAAAAGGGAGTTACAAGATTAGTTTATGTGATTGGTGGCAGTTCAAGCATGGCTGTCTACATGTTGGAAAGGCTGAGGGCACAGTACTATTCCCTCCAAAAGCAATATGACTAAACATTCCCAGTCAGGCACTAGGGGCCTGGGGGATTCTGCGGTATCTGATGATTCAAACCCTATTGTACCAGAGAAGTTGAAGCCTGATGGTACTAAAAAACAGTAACACTAACAGTAACTACAGGAATAGACACTCAACAACAAGAAGGTAGGCAGGCAAGTGGGTTTGTTCTTCCCTCCTACCTCTTTATATCTCTGTCACCATAAAATGATGCCCATTGTGCAGAAGGATCCTTTCTGGAAATGCCTTCATAGACTCATCTTGAGGCATGTCTCTTAATTGATTGAAGATTCAAGCAAATTGACTACTGAGGGTAATCCTAACAATACCCAGAAAGTATATAATTTATCTAAGGCTACTCTGTAACCCAACCAACAGTTTGAACTATCTTCCAGCTCTTACATTCTTTCCATGCCTGCTTTTGCAGCATTCCCTGAGTCTTAGAAGCAGTAGTTTAAATAACTTATTTGAGGCTGAACCCTCATCTATCAATATTCACAGCATTATAAGTCTCTCTTTATCACTGTTCATTGCAAAAAGAGGCTTCTCTGATTAGGGTTGATAGTTTCCTTTGATGCTCCTGCCCACTGAATGTAATTCAACTTCACTCTTCTTTCTGTTAATTTATTCAGAGAACTCTAAGCTAACCTTGGAAAAAACCCTGTGCTAAGTAGTTTACATCTCAGGAGTGTTTTACTCTATTTTTCCCCTAAAGATTCTAAGATGTTGCTATTACTCAGTTTGCACACAATTGAAGGACTCTGTCTTCTAGTTCTGTCTTGCATATTCACCATACCACTCTGTCTTGGATCTATAGATCTATGACTTCTTCCAGGTCGTAAGTCCCCTTTCCAGGAAAGCAGTGTTTGAATACTTCAATATGAGCAAATGGATGCTCATTGCTTCTACACTGCAAAATAGTCATTTGTTTTGATTTGGGGTTTAGGTACTTGGCATTGAACCCATAGCATGAGGGGTTTGTGGGATTCAGGACTAGTACTCTACCACTGAGCTACACCAGCCTCAAAGGCGCTGAGAAGATGGGATGATGAGTTTGAATCATCATTATTAACTTTACATTTACATTATCTTTACTACCTTTCTCTAATTCTTGTCATCCAATTTTTTTTATTTTTCTTTGTGAAAGTTTTCCCAGCACCCACATGATAGAAGTGTTCACTAGCTATTCTTAGACACATTTAAATTTCCAATGAATCCAGAGTTTGCAATGATAATCTGTGTTCAGAAAAGATCCAATTCATCATTTTTATGTATACCTGTCTACTGAAAATTTATCTTTCTTTCACTGATATGAGGGTATCTTTATCACATAGGAAATTTGCATATATAATTAGTTCTCTTTCCAGATGTCTCCTCTATCAGTTTGTGTATGCCCCATTAGGGATTAGTAGTAGTAGTAGTAGTATTACCAATGCTAATAACACAGGCAGAGTTGTGTTAGACTCTCTACCTCTTGCCTTCTTGTTTTGAAGAGTCTCCTTTCTGACCTTTCTCATTTGTTCTTCTAAAGAAATTTTAGGCTTGACTCAACTACCCATAGAAGAAAAAAGAGCCAATGGTATTTTTATTTGGCATAGAACTAAATTTATAAATGATAGTATTCCTAATGATGCAATTTTTTAAAAGTCACTTGGCAAACTCCTCAGAAATAAATGCTTCAGCTCAGAATGACCAATGGATACTAAGAAAAAGTGGGTAAAAGTATTACAAGAAATGAGACATTTATGTAGTTTAAAAATGTTTCTCAGCAGGCATGGTGGCACATTCCTTTAATCCCAGCAATAAGGGAGAAAGAGGTGTAGCTAGAGTTTTCCTGCCTGGCCCACGGTCAGGATAAATCTCTTTCACCTGCCAGTCCCACAGCCGCTCAGACCCAACCAAGTAAACACAGAGACTTATATTGTTTACAAACTGTATGGCCGTGGCAGGCTTCTTGCTAACTGTTCTTATATCTTAATCCATTTCTATAAATCTATACCTTGCCACATGGCTTGTGGCTTACCGGCATCTTCACATGCTGCTTGTCATGGTGGCGGCTGGCAGTGTCTCCTCAGCCTTCCACTTCCCAGAATTCTCTCCTCCTTGTCCCACCTATATTTCTTCCTGCCTGACCACTGGCCAATCAGTGTTTTATTTATTGACCAATAAGCAACATGTTTGACATACAGACCATCCCACAGCAAAGAGGCAGACAAACCTCTGTGAGTTTGAGGTCAACCTGGTCTACAAAGTGGGTTCCAGGACAGCCAGGACTGTTACACAGAGAAACTCTATCTCAACACACACACACACACACACACACACACACACACACACACAAACACTACTTACTATTTTTAAAGGGAAAACTGGTAATTCTATCATAAATATGTGTAATAATCACTGACTTTTCAAAAAATGAATTAAAATATTGTTTTCATAATATCTATTCATTCTTTCAGGATGCCATACATGTATGTAACAATGTATTCTGACTATGTCAACCCCCTATTCCCTCTCCAGCTTCTCTCAAAACCCCGTGCAGAACATCCCCCTCCAAACTTCAGGTCTTCTTTTCATCATGCTCTAAGACCAATCAGTGCTGTCTGCATTTGCGTGAGTGAAGGGATATCCGCTGGAGCCTGGGCATTCTAAGAGAGGACACTTCAGAATGGAAAACTGACTCTCCCTACCCCAGTGGCCTTCAATTTCCAAAGTCCCACAACTAGGGGGTGGGACTTCGAGTCTCTCCTCAGTTTATACTGGGCTATTTTAAGTTTTTTTTATTTTGAATATGTGTCTGTCTGTGTCTGTGTTTGTGTATGAGTATGTGCACATGAAGGTAGGTGCCTGTAGAGGCCAGAAGAAGGTTTTGGATCCCTTGGAGCTATAGTTCCAGGTAGTTATAAGCTACCTTACATAGGTAACATGGTCCTCTATGAGAGTAGTACATGCTGTTGACCTCTGAACTACCCCTCTAGACTCTATGTTGAATTTTGTTTGTTTGTTTTTTGTTTTTTTTAGATAGGGTTTCTCTGTGTAGTTTTTGGTGTCTGTTCTACATGGTGAATTTTGAAAGGCTTGATCTTGTCCAGACATCCATGTTTGCTGTGAGTTTATGAATGGAATGTCACTGTCATACCCTGAAGATAACATTTCACAGCAGCACTACCTCCCTTCCCACTCCCTTCACCAAGCGATCCAAGTAAACATGATCACAAATGTCATACTTCGGCATTGTATGCTTCACTTCTGTGGAATTCCTACTAAAATTGTGTGAGTCTCATAGAACACGAGTCACAAAACAAAAATGAGCATCATTTAAAAATCCCTGCCAAGATCCTCAGCACACAAAAAGATAAAAGACAATTTCAGACTAGACGGCAGTAACTGAAATTGACTATAAATGCAATACATGATCTAGATTGGAATGGATTGTACATCAGAAAACAGAAATTGGGTAGTGTAATTGGTGAAAGTAGAGTCTGTAGACTAGATAACTACATTACATCAATGCTAATCCCCAGATTCCTTTTGCTATATTGAGTTTATGTCAGATGTTGGCATCTGTGTAACCTAAGCACAGATCAAGTAGGAAATTCTTAAACATGCATGCACACAGGCACTCCCAGATAAAGGGAAGAGGCTGTTTGAAAATCTGGGGTGTAAAATCTACCACCAAAGTTCTCTAATTCATTTAGACAAATGTTCAGGTTTTCTTTTTTGTTTTGTGTTTTTGAGACAAGATCTCATGTAGCCCAGGCTACCTTCACACTCAATGTGCAGCAGCAAAAGACAACCTTGAGTTTCTGATCCTCCTGTTTAAACTTTCCAAATTCTGGTGTTGGAGCCATGTTCCACAATGTCTGGCTCTGTACAATGCTGGGGGTTGAAACTCAGGACTTTGCACATGATGACCAAGCGCTATACCAACTGAGCTACCTCAACAGCCCCTACACGTTCCTTTTCTCTGTCTTCATGAATAACTAAGATGAATCTAAAATTTGATAGGGAATTTCCTTTCCCCATCAAAGTAAGTTTCCTTCTTTCCCACAGACAATGGATGACAAGGATTTTCATCTTCCCATTCCCTACATCTAATAGGCTCATATTTTTAAAAATTAAAAATCTGAATGTAGTGTTGGTGTTGCTTGCTAGCCAGTCAGTCTAGCTGAACTAGTGACTTCCATGTTTAGTGAGAGACTCAAAACTTGAGGTGGAGGGTGATAAAGGAAGATACCCAATTTTGACCTCTGGCCTGGTGTGTGTGTGTGTGTGTGTGTGTGTGTGTGTGTGTGT
>CABHPH010000281.1:15656-43349 GCA_902168325.1 Peromyscus nudipes
GGTGGTGGTGGTGGTGGTGGTGGTGGTGGTGGTGGTGGTGGTGGTGCATGCCTTTAATCCTAGCACTCAGCAGGCAAAGGCAGGTGGATCTCTGTGAGTTCAAGGCCAGCCTGGTCTACAGAGTGAGTTCCAGGATAGGCTCCAAAACTACAGAGAAACCCTGTCTCGAAAAACAAACAAACAAACAAACAAACAAAAACATAGAGCCAGATATAGGGGTGAAAACCTGAGAGATCAGGGAAATAGGGAAAACCACAGCTAACCTCATCTCACCAACTCTGCAGCTTCCAAAGGCAAGCTACTTCCTGTGTACCTGTGTCTATATGCCTTGCTGTTCTGCTATCTGATTTACTGTCTCCGTCCAGCTACATTAGTTCCTCTTCCTGCCTAGTTCTGTCACTTCTGTGTCTGTACAGACCTCCAGACCTCCATGGTTAACTAGTGTTGGAATTTAAGGCATGTGCCACCACACCTGGCTCTGTGCCCAGTGTGGCCTTGAACTCACAGAGATCCAGACAAATCCCTGCCTGCCAAGTGATAGGATTAAAGACGTGTGCTACCTTTGCTTGACTTCTGTTTTTCTGGAAGTCTGTACAGATGAGGTAGCTGGACAGAGAGAGCAAACCAGATGGCAGAACACCAAGGCACACAGGCATGGGTAGACAGGAAATAGCTCACCTTTGGAAGCTGTGGAGTTGGTGAAATGAGGTTAGCTGTGGCTTTCCCCATTTCTCTGATCTCTTAGGTTTTCATCCCTATATCTGACTCCGTGTTTTTTATTTAATAAGACCGTTTAGAAATTCATCTACATGTGTGCTTGTGTGTATGTGTGTGTGTGTGTGTGTGTGTGTGTGTGTGTGTGTGTGTGTGTGTTGCAAAGGCTATCTGACCACCTTGTTAGAAGATTTTCTTGTGGAATGGTCCCTTTGACCACTTCCAACTCTCATCTCTTGAACCTCTGCTGTGTAATAAATTTTGTCTTTCTTCCATACTAAGTCCAATGTGTCTCTTTTGAATTATGTTGATAGCTTTTATGGAAACCAGGCTACTGAGGCCACAGTAAAACCCAAGTAACTTCTATATTACTGTTACTTTAAATTATCTGCATTTTTGTGATTAATTTCTAAACCATTTAAAAGATCTAAAGTTTTCATTATATACTTTTTGATGGAACCTTGTAATTATTTCTCTTTTTAGACAGAGTGTTTCTATAACGTAGGCAGACTTTGAATTCACTAAATAACCTGGGCTAGCCTTAAACTCTCTACGATTCTTCTATCTCATTTCACCAGTGCTGGAAGTACAGCCTGTGCCACCTTGTCGAGCTTGCTACACAGTTTCTTCTGAGCATTTTAGACACAAGATAGGCTAGATTTTCTACAGTAACAAGGATGACCAACACCTTGGTGACTTGAAACCACAGCTGCCAAGTTCTTATATGGGAACCAGGAAAATTAGGATTTGATTTTAAATATTGTTTAACTCCTGTTCCTTCTATGAAACAGCATGCTGAGAATAAAAACTGTCCATAGCCCTTAGCCCTGGGCCTTAGGACCATGAGAAAGATGATCTCAGCACAAAAGACTGGGACCCACATAAATCTGTCTATGCCCATTTCCTGACTTTTGTTCCATCCTGCTGTAAATTACATTACCACTATGACTAGAGGCAGAGGTAGACTGAGAATGCTCTTGCCCTATTTGTGTCAAATTTTCAATTGGTATGTATTTTCTTTCATTTTCTTTTAATGTACAGGAACATTGGGCCAAAGTCTGACTTCATGGCTGAAGGCTCAGAAAACCCTGACCATCACTTGAAAAGTAAAGCTGTTTTTACCTCAGTTGCTCTGTTTTATCTCACCATGGTGAAACTGTCACCCACTGTTGCTTCAGACAGACTACTAAGTGACAGCTGCTACAGCAAAACCCTCCTTATGTTATTTGGTTGGATGCTGTCAAAGTTTTGCCTCAGAAATTTTAATGAGATTTAGTTGTTTGTTCATGTTGCTGCATAAACAATGATTATTATTTTCCTTAAAGTTTTGACAGAATATTCCAGCAAAACCTCCCATTCCAATGATAGATCTTAAATTGGTGGCGCCACTTAGCAATTAACTAAATAGACTGTATGATTGTTATTTGACAAAGAATGACAAAATTCCAGTTCCAATAACTTAGCCAAGGAGACTGTATGGCTGTCCTTTGACTAAAGAAGTTGTGTGACGAAGTTCCAGTTTCTGCTTGAGTGGATACAGCCCTATTTCCTCCTTTAGTTTTGTTACTTAAAAAACAAAATCATTTGTATAGTGGTTTTTGGATTCACTAACTTGTTCCATTTTTGCCCTCAAAATATTGATGGTCTGAGATGGTCTGGGAAAGGAAATAAGATGAATAAACTCATTGGAAAAAAAGTAATATAAAACCTACACATTTGAGCCAGGCGGTGGTGGCACACGCCTTTAATCCCAGCACTCAGGAGGTAGAGGCAGGTGGATCTCTGTGAGTTCGAGGTCAGCCTGGGCTACAGAGTGAGTTCTAAGAAAGGCGCAAAGCTACAGAAAGAAACCCTTTCTCAAAAAATCAAAATAATAATAATAAAAAACCCTACACATTTGAAAGTATTAATATTGATGAAATGGCTAAACAGGATGTTTTAACTAGATCCTGAAGATGGAGATAAAGACCAATATTAGGAAAGTACAAAAGAAAATACCACAAATGAGTTTGGGAACATTTTCTGCTTATTTTTTAGTGAAGTTATTAATGCTTTTATAGATATAAAATGCAAATTGAAAACTAAGAATCAAGAAAAAGATATATTTGACACTATGAGTTAATCATTAGAAGATTATAAAAATAAGGAAGATAGGAATGTTGCTTCATTAAAACATATGTGTAACGTGCTGTGATCACATAAAATCCCTATAACTCTCTTTCATCTCTGAACCTATTGATTCCCTTCCTCTTCACTACTTTGTCTTTGACTTTCCTGACTTTAGGGTTTTTGTTTTGCTTTATTAATTGAGTTTCATTAGAGTTACTAACAGGAGCATGGATGGGTGAGAGGTTATTTCCAAGAGCATGGGCACTGAAGAAAATGTCTCTCCTTACTACAACTGTTAACTACGAAGAAATTGGCAAATGGAAGTGAAGCCTCATGAGAGGATGTTAAGAGTCTCAGTCTTTCAAAGGTATGAAACAAGGATGTCCCCAGCTAAGACTTGGAGCAATGGTGGAGAGGGTGCTTGAACTAGTCTTCCTTGTACTCAGATTGGTTTCCTACCACGGTTGTCATCATAAACCTACGTCCAGTGACTGATGGAAGCACATGCAGAGACTTACAGCCATGTACTGGGCCAAGCTCCTGGAGTTCAGTTGAAGAGAGGAAGGAGGGATTATAGGAGCAAGATGGATTAGAATTACAATGGGAAAGACCACAGAGATAGCTGATGCAAGCTAGTGGGAGCTCATGGACTCTGGACTGACAGCTGGGGAGGCTGCATGGGACCACACTAGGCCCTCTGAATGTGAGTGAAAGTTGCTTGGCTTGATGTGTTTGTGGGTCCCCTGGCAATGGGACCAGGACTTATCCTGGGTTCACTAACTGGCTTTTTAGAGTCCATTCCCTATGGAGCAATGCCTTACTCAGCCAAGATGCAGTGGGGAAGGGCATGCTCCTGTCCCAACTTGACATGCCAGCTTGTGTTGACTACTCAAGGGGATGGGGATGGGATGGAGGGAGGTGGCGGGGAGCAGGAGAAGGGAAGGGAGGGGGAGCAGGGGTTGGTATGTAAAATGAAAAAAAAATTAAACAAAAAATAAAGAAAGAAAAGAAATATATTTCAAGATTAAATAGGTTGAGACATGAACAATAAAAAAATTAAACAAGAAAAAAACTTAACCTCATCAACATTTTACCCTGAGAATATTTGGAAAGAATGTAGTTTCATTTTATGATTACTCATCTCTTTAAATAATAATTTGCATTTTTCTATTACAATGTCTTAATTTGCAAGTAATTTGCTTCTATTTAAATAATCCCTTTGATTTCTTTACATTTTTGGACTCGCCTCCTCCTATGTTCTTGCATTAATTGTGTAATCAAATGCAATGAGTTCTTACCTTGGTGAACGCCGAGCCGAAATAAGGACAGCTGAGGAAGAAAAGAGAAAGATTTATTACTGCAGCAGGTAAGAAAGACTGCAGAGCTATCACCAAAGGACACCCTTCCGAAACAAATGAGGTCTGGAGGTTTATTTAGGGAGCTTGCACATGTGCCTGCAGGATACCATTTTGGGGCTAGACATACCCATGGGAAAGCTCAATTTAAGGTCATAGTTCAAGATCGCAAGTTGGCAGACACGTTTGGGGATATGCTTAAGTCAAGGTCATGGATTATGTGTTCCCAAGTTCAAAAGGACAACAGAAACTTGAACATGCTCAGCTTTTACCTTAAATTTTGACTGAAAAAAAAAGGAAGAAAGGAAGGGAGGGAGGGAAGGAGGAGGAAAGGACACTTTCAAGTTCATTGATACAGCAGTGTGCAACAAGGTGTCTGCCTTGCTCAGCAGCTAACAATTACATTCCTATTCTGTGATGATGGTAATTTTCTTTTTTTATTTATTTAAGAAATTTCTTTTATTCATTTTACATACCAACCACACATCCCTTTCTCATCCCTCCTCCTGCCCCTGCAGCCTTCCAGCCACTCCCCATCCCCTACTCCAAAAGGGTAAGACCTCCTATGGGGAATCAACAAAGCCTGATACATTCAGTTGAAGCTGGACCAAGCCCCTCCCCATTGCATCAAGGGTGAGCAAGGCATCCCTCCACAGGTAATGGGTTCCAGAAAGCCAGTTTATGTATCAGGGATAGATCCCGATCCCACTGCCAGAAGCCCTTGAAACAGTCCAAGCTACACAACTGTCTTTTGTATGCAGATGGTAATTTTCAATAGAATATATATTGTTTTAAGGACAACTTATATTCTGAAATGTTTTTATTATTAACTTACATTGACAATTTTGAATTCTTTTTGGAAAAAAAAAACTGAAAATAAGAACATGGCCTCAAGAAAGTGTTTTAAAGCATGGCAGTTTTAGAGAGACTGGAGCTGGAGAAGAAGAAAGATGAGCTTTACAGGTTGGTAAAACAGACCTATGGAGCAAGAGAAGTCAGTGAGAAGCTGCAGGACAGGAGCCTTCAGAGAAAGCGGAAGTCAGAGTCCTGGGTTGTGGGCCAAGCTGCTCCAGTATTTTGTCTACTATTAGAATAAAAGGAAATGGGAAAGGAAAACAGATATGCTTTGTGAGTTATAACTCAATAAGAGCCCAGGCTTAGAAGTAAAAGTTTGTAAGCAACTGGATGGAGGAAGGGACTTTGGGGGAGAGGGGTATCTCATTGTCAGAAAACTTTTCCTTCCACTTCTTTCTTTCTTTCTTTCTTTCTTTCTTTCTTTCTTTCTTTCTTTCTTTCTTTTATTATTTATTCATTTTGCATAGCAACCACAGATTCCCCCTCTCATCCTTGCTCCAGCTCCCCCCTACTTACAGCCCGCCACCCTTTGTCCCCTCCTCCAAAAGTATAAGTTCTCCCATGGGGGAGACAGCTAAGCCTGGTTCTTCCACTTCTTAATAGGTATATCATGTTTCTTTACACTTCTGGAGCAGGAAGCCTTCCTGAGCAGTAGTTTCCTGTCTAGATGATTGACAGGCCCATTTTAATTAACTCTTTAGGGAGAGAGAAACAATATTTATTTGTGAACCTATAATCTTTAGGGCAGTTTTGTATGCCATGCCTCTACCCAGGAACAAATTAGACTAAAGTCCCATTCCTTTGCCATAAAAGTCACATAAAATGAAGATTCAAAAGAACTGAATATATTTTAAAAGAGATGTGCCAATTTCCCAAGCTTCCCATGGAGAAAGAAGTCTGCTGTTAGTGGCATTCAACAAAACCATGTTCCATCTACACGCCTCCATTTGTATTTCTATAAGTTTAGAAGAGACTCCAGAGGACACCAGCTGACATTTTCAGGTTGTTGTATTTTGGATAAAGAATTGGACCAGTGACATACAGATAGTGATATTAATATAGACGTTTATTGAAGAAGAGAAAATCACTACTGAGAATAGAAGTGGGGTAGAGAGCTAGGACAGTTCCAAGGCTCAAAAGCTCTAGGTCTCATGCTTTGTGACGCTGTATAGGTCATTTGTATAGCACCTGCCTTCTCTAATGTTTGAAAATTATGGACTTATTTGCTCATGATCTGATTACAGCATAGTCTGTGGTCTGTGAGATTTCTAGTCTTCCTCTGCTATCTGGCTTCTTTCACATGTTAGTCTTAATCTTCTCTCTCTCTCTCTCTCCCTCTCTCTCTCTCTCTCTCTCTGAAGCCTAATCTCTTGTCACAATATGTTACCTTAAATGTTAATGACGGTCAGTTATGAGTCTCTTGACTCCATGAAAATGAACGTGCTAACATGGACACAAGTGGTGACATTTGTAATAAATGAATCATTTTGGTTCATTTTCAGTGTGAGACACACTTAAAGCTTGTCAAAGTGTCACAGATAAACAGGAAGTGTTAGCTCCTCTCCTCCCTTGCTGGCAGATGGCAACTACTGGGCTTAGAGCTCTACATCTTGAAAAGTTGCATGACTCAGCCCATCATCAGAGAAAGAGGCAGGCTCAATCCCCAGGACAGTCATTAGATAAGGCTTTGCATCCAGAACCTGAATAAGGATTTTGAGAAGGGAAATATGCTAGAAGAGCATGAAGACTGTGCCTCTCTGGCACTCCCTGGAGGTTCAGCTTATGAGAAAAAAAAATGGGGCATGGAATTCTTGTGATCAGGGACTTAATAATTACTGTGTTGTACCAAATTAGCACTCAGACATTTTTGTCTTTTCTCTATGCCGTTTCCCTTTTGTTGGCCTCTAGAATTTGTTTCAGCAGAGTGAGGGTTTATTTTTCACAAGGTCCAAAGTTTGATCAGGAAGAGTGTTGTGCAGTTATGTTTACGTTTATGTAGCTACCTTACAGTATAATAAGCAACTTGCTATCAAAATTACATTATCAGGTAACGGGATTCTGGAAACGGTCGTGTCACTCCATTCATAAGAAGTTTTGAACAAACTCCCTTCATTTAGCATAATTTCTTTTTTTGTTTGTTTGTTTGTTTTGTTTTTTGAGACAGGGTTTCTCTGTGTAGCTTTGCGCCTTTCCTGGAGCTCACTTGGTAGCCCAGGCTGGGCTTGAACTCATAGAGATCTGCCTGCCTCTGCCTCCTGAGTGCTGGGATTAAAGGCGTGCGCCACCAACGTCCACCCTTTTATTATCTCATCACTAATAGCATGAAACACTCAAATTGCATTCAAACCACAACACAACTAATAAAATTCTTATCATCAGTTCTTTTAATTTCTAATTCCCTGGAGTTTAAATTGTAAGTTCTACAAAAGGAATGAATATACAGATAGGAAACAAGCAACTTGACAAGCGGACAGGTTGGAGGGGGTGGGGGGTGGGGGGTGCAAGGAGAAAAGATAAAACAAAACAACAACAAAAATAACTTTGGAAAAAAGATCTTTAAGGAACCAGAGAGTTCATTATATTCTTATAGACCAGATATTGTTATGGAGGAAAAAAAGAGGGGAGAGAAAAAGGTGTCAAAGTCTTCCTGTTTTGGCCCTAGATTACAGCATATTAGGAGGGACCATGGGGAGTGGTGGAGTGTAAAATTATCAGGTGATATGGAAAAGCTCCTATGCCCTTTATGGGAGACTAAAAGGGTGGGGTTGGCAGGAATTGTGGGAAACAAGTTGCTATGGTTCTCAAATTGCAAATTACTGTAGTTTTAGGAATTATCAGTGTTTAACCAAAATGGAGGAGTATTACAGATGGAGGGCCATTACAGAATGCAGGAGATATGTGAAATTTAGAAACTTTATAAAGTGGTGTGGCCCTGGCTAACACAGGAAGTGTAGTGAAACAATCTACAAATAACTATCATCAGCCTCCCTCTAGTCTGCATCACCCATGTCTTTTTATATATTCCAGGGCACACTATGCCACAATAAATACTCCTTGCAGCCGACATTGTTGGCTGCAGAAAGGGTGTAATTGTGAGGCTATATTTGGGGAGGTGGCATGAGGACACATGCAATAACAGTCTTCCTATTGCCACTCTTCATCTGGAGCATGCACATGACAGGTGGAGGTGAAGACTGATGAGCGCCACATCATGTCTATCTACATAATCTCTTTTTCAAGCAATCAAGGCAGGTAATTCAAAGAGCACTAGAAGGAACAGGGCTCTCTCTCAACTCCTCTCCAAAATAAGCAGCAATTACTCTGACTAGGAGTATTTCCTTCTGAGCTTTTCCCTGCTTCCTGCGTTCAGTGCCCACTCTAGATGAGCCAATGTGATTGAATGAATGCCACAGAAGATCACTGGGCAAACAATATTTGAATGTAGAAATCAGCTATTGTCTTTTAAGAACAGAAAGCAATGATTGCATTATTCCAGGAAGCTTTCAAAAGAAGCAAATTACTACAATGGTTAATAGACAGTCAACATGACCTTAATTAAACCATTGGCCTATAGTTCTGTGTACGAACTGAACTCTTTATTCTCCAGCTTTTTGTTCCTTTTCATTTTTTCTTTCTTCTTTCTTTTTATTTTCTTTTTCTTTTTTCCTTTTTCTTTTTTTTTTGTGAAATCACAAAGAAAAACTTCTACTTTTGAAGATCTGATTTTATGTCAGTGGTTAAAATTTTTTCACCCGGAAAATGATTATAGCAATCTTCAGTGTTCATGAGTGTAAATTTCACTTATTTGTGGCTCAGTAACTCTGGTTTCAGTTTCCTACCCAAAGCTACAAAATCACTTTGAAGAACGCCATCTAAGTAAATTAAGCCATCAAGTCAACAAACTGGTAATGTCATACCCAAGAGGGTACTTCAATGCTTATAGTTGCTACTTTGGGCTCTAACAAGAATTTCCCAAAGCTGAAAGCATTTCGAAACTCAGAGAATTCATGCTACATAAACCTTTACTTCAAAAATAAACTTTGTATTTTGAAAACAAACCATTTATTGTTTGTGTAAAAGGTTCTTGTGTTTTGTTGGGAAACAGTTTAACGACTCCAGTTTATAAACACACTATGGGACAGTGGTTCCAAATGTGACCTTGGCTTTAAAACACCACAAGCCATCTTGTCCCTTGCTCTTTAACATTAGATTGCTTGGCTGCTTGCACAAAGCACTAACTGGCCACAATTTGAGAGCTTTAAATCTTACTTATTTTTATATTTTTCCATAGATTTTTATTTCTTGGAGAATAGCTGCTGCAATAGAGCGAGGTTTAGAGGCCACTTGCATAAACACATGGACTTTAGTTGCAGCTGGCTTAAAATAAACTTGTAAATTCACATTTCAAAACCAAGTTGTAATGTAAGATTGCTATATTTCAAAACCGAGGGGTTCAGTACACGCCACCTCAAAATATTGTTATAGGACATAAAAACATATCTCGTTGATGTTTTATTTTGAGCCTTAGAGACAGGATCTCACTCTATAGCCCAGGCTGACCTTGAACTGCTGTCTGTCTTCCTTTCTTAACAAGCTTGAGCCACCATAAATCAAGTTTGGAACTTTAGCATAAAGATAATTTTGAGGAGGTTCTTTGAGAAACTACAGGCATGCAAGAAGATCTGAGAGAAAAAGGTAGTGAATTAGATATTCAGCCATTATGGTGGACAGTGAGTGAATTCATAGTTTTTTAGCAGATTGTTTTAATGACTATGGAATAAGATAAAAGCAGGTTGGACAGTAACAAAGAGCAGTGAGCTACAGGCATTTCCATTTGGGTGAGTTTCGTTATATATATTTCCCTGGCATGTAGTCCGTGCCCTTTTAAACAATATGGTCCAGATTAACCAGTGTATAGTTCTAAAAGGTTGCCCTGAGCTGCTGTGTAAGTCATCCCCTTTGTGCTTCTTTGCCATGCAAATCAGTTCTATGCAGATCATGGTTATGCAAATGAGGGCAGTCTTGATGATCAAAGCTCAGTCCTGGTTAAAGGGTCTGGACACAGAGCCAGAACACATATCTGTGACTTTGGGTCACAACAGTGAGTTTAGGACTCTGGGGTGATTGGGACATACTTAAGCTTACCTAAGGAGAATCAACTCATTATTCAAATCTGCACAGCAAGCTTGCTTTCCTTACCATACTTACTCTGGACACCTCCCCCTAAGTAGAATATTCTTCCTAGCTTTCTTTCTTTGGTTCAGGGGTATTTAAGCCCAATAGACTACCTCTCCAAATAAATGGACTATCCATTTTATCAAATCTTGTTTTCACTTTCCACTTGTTAATAAGTCTCTTTCAATCAATAAGTAAATGCCATGGAGGGGTTGAAACAGGAGAAATCGGGTCTCTTTTTCAGGTCCTTTTTTTTCCCTGTAAAATAATTTTAATATAGACTCAGGAGAGAACCCAAGAAGCTTGTTTGTTGGAGTTAAAAAAAACAACAGGACAAGCAAGGCAGGGTTCTTGGAAGCTACTGCAAGAAAGGAAAAAGTAAGAGAAAAAGGCACAATTTCTGTGTTAGAAGTCAAGGAGGTAGTAAGCACCACAGTGGAGGTCTGTGAATGGCTGCACCCAAGGGGGATGGAGACTCAGGAGCTGAGCATCTCAACCAACATTGCAAAAAGGAAGGCAAGCGGAAAGAGGTAGGGAAGAGAAGGTTAGGAAGTAGGCAGGCTTAGTGAGGATCGGCAGCAGTTGCATCAGGGAGAATCTTTAGAGATATGTGATTACATTTCTGACTAAAGGGGTAGTCATTCCTCCCAATTTTTTATTGTTCATTCATGTTTATGAGTGGTATACCTTTGTGTATATATTTAACATGTGTGTGCATGTGCATGTGTATATATGTGGAGGTCACGGGTTTAGGGATTTGGTTGGGAGGCTTTCTCATTACTTTTCACTTTATTCAGATGTTATGATTTATTGATGAACCCAGGGCTTGCTTATTGGGTTAGTTAAGCTAGCTAACTTTCCAAAACTCCCTTTCTGCCTTCCCAGATTTGAAATCAAACATAGACTGCCATGCTCATCCATCACTTACATGGGGCCTGGGGATCTGAACTCTGGTTCTCGTGCTTGTTGCCTGTATGGCCAACCCCTAATCCCAACTCATTTTCTAAAATCTTGCCCTCAGAGACATTGTATTTATTGTCAATGCTGAACTTAGCCGGTTCTTCTATAGATTCTCAAGTAATATTCCGCTTAATGTATCAGGTTTATGTCCTGGTCATAGCAGAAGCAGCACCGTATGTGACTGGTATTTTGTCAACTTAACACACAAGCTAGAATCATTTTGGGAATGATTCTCAAAGGAATCTCAGCTAAAAAATTCCCATACCAGATTGTCCTATGGGAAAAGCTATGAGGCATTTTCTTGATTAATGATTGATGTGGAGCGGCCCAGATCACTGGAGGCCATGCCATTACTGGGCAGGTGGTGCTGGAGATAGAAGAAAGCAGACTGAACAAGTCATAAGCAGCAAGCCTGTAAGTAGCACTCCTCCACGTCTGGCTTCTGCTTCAAGTTCAGCCTTCACGTTTCTGCCTTGAGTTCCTGCCCTGACTTCCTCAATGTTGGAGTGTGATGTAGAACTACAACTTGGAAAAAAAAAACGAAAACAAAAACAAAAATAAAAACAAACCCTTTCCTCCACTAGTGTTTTATAACAGTGTTAAAAATTCTAAGACATACCTTCTGTCTGAATCAAAAGGATATTAACAAACACTAACTAAACCATTTATAAAAGGGGGTTGATATCATGTTATTTCTGTCAAAGAGCTAACACAAATTGAGCCAAAGAGGATACCCACGAAAAAAAGATCCATCACCTTCATCAGCCAGGGTCTTATTTGCCCAGATAATTTCATTTGTACCAGAGTAAACTGACATAGTTATCCCTATGTCCTAAACTGAGGCTGGGAAGCCACCAGTGCAAAGGACCCTTTCATTCCCTCTTCCTGTTTCACAACAGAAATCACAGGAGAGGAGGTGAGTAAGGAAGACTCTCAATCAAGCCAATGACACTATCATCTATAGGGAATGTCATTCACTTATTTATTTTGCCTTATAGAACTATGCCTGATACAGAGATTTTTTTCTTACTACTTCAACACACATTTTTAGTATTTAACAAATCCTCAAACGTCTGTGACCTTTCACGATATTTAGCACTTAGACTTCAAATCACAGTGTCAAATGGTTTCAAGTGTCCCTGTTTATATTTCTACAATCTAAATTATTCTGAAGACCAATCTTCTTAAAGCTTTAGAGGACCTCTGTGAAGTTGTTTCTTTTTCATCCTGTCTCTCAGAGATGATTTCTAGAAGTACTTTTACATAGTTTCTAGAAATTCCACACTGGAATTTTGAAAGCAAAAGTACAAAATTGATATAGAAGTCATTGAAAATGAATCACACTACTACTACTACTACTACTACTACTACTACTACTATTACTACTACTACTAATAATAATAATATACTATACTTGGAATGCAATGTTCAGCTACATTTGCTGCCATAAGTTCACATTCTTTATTAAATAATCATTGGTAGACACCAAGAAACATTCTGTACTCTAAAAATGTAGATTATATGTATGCATGAATATGCCTTCACAGGAGTGTGGAGACTAGAAGTTGACTTTGAGTGTCTTCCTCCATCACCCCTCTATTTTCTTTACTGAGGCTGGGTCTATAGATGAACCCAGGACTTGCTGATTCAGCTACACATTTTGTGCAAGGGATCTCCCCTCTCTGCCTCTAGAACAGTGGCATTATAGGCAGGTCACCATGACTAGCAGACTTTTTTGTGAATGTTGGGGATCCAAGCATTGTCCTTTTGCTTGCCTAGAAATCGCTTTATCCACTGAGTCGTTACCAGAGCCCTAAGTTAGTTTTCAATGCAAAATTCAATATGATTTCCCACAGATGGAGATTAGAATGATGTAAAGAGGATGTTTTTCTTGCTGTTTTTTTTTCAGTGACTTCTGAGCTCCAACCTTGAGAAATTCATGTTGTCAAAGTAAAACTAAAGGAGGTTCTCATACAAGGGTCTTGCAGTAGGCAAGGGGGAAGAAAGGCAACTGCACTGAAAAAAAAGCTAGAGATAAATTTTTTAAAAGTGGAGATGAGGGATCTCAGATCAGCTGTGTTTAACAATTGATCTTAGCCAAAGAAGAGGAAGAATCTCCTATGTAACAGTCTTACCTCTTACAGTGAAGCACCCACTGAAATTTGACACAAGGAGAGGTTGGGAAATGGAGGTGCTAATTTCCTTGACTCATTTAAAAAAGAGTGGGTTTTCAGACTTTGTGAGAGACATTCTTGAGTTGTTTAAATTTAAATGTAAAGGTACAGAGAAAAGATTTTCAAGTACAAGTAGATAGTAAAAACTATAAAAAGAAATGGTCAGGGCCTAGAGTCAGAAAGAAGAATGTATGGAGTTAAACCAAATTAAAGTATTATTTAAGGTGTTAAATAAAAGATGAAAACCACTTTCTATTGGTAGGAGAATAAAGAAACCTAGCTGAATCTTTATTATAGTACATTAAACAGCTATTTAAATCAATGTAGCAACACAAAATGAATTTTATGTTTATTTGTTTTGTGTGTGGGCCTTTGGTTTTGTTTTGGTATTTTTTTTCTTTTATTGGGTTTTGTGTGTTTTTATTTTTATTTTTATTTTGTTTTTGTTCAGGAGAGCAAGAATGGAATTTAGGGTTACTGGTAGGATCTCAGAGGAGTTGGGAGAAGTCAAAGTATTTGATGAAATATATTATATGGTGTTTTAGTTAGGGTTTCTCTTGCTGTGAAGAGATACCATGCCCATGGTAACTCATAAAGAAAAATATTTAATTGGAGTGGCTTGATTACAGTTCATAGGTTCAGTCCATTATCATCATGGTGGAACATGGCAGCATGGAGGCAGACATGGTGCTAAAGAAGTAGCTGAGAGGCCTACATCTTGAGGCAACAGGAAGTCAACTTGGAGCAGCTTGAAAAAAATATATATGCGTAACTTGAGCGTGTGTGTGTGTGTGTGTGTGTGTGTGTGTGTGTGTATATACGTATATGTGTATATATATACATATATATGTATATATGTGTATATATGTATATATGTGTATATATGTGTATATATGTGTTTATATATGTGTGTGTGTATATATATATATATATATATATATATATATATATATATATATATGAAACCTCAAAGCCCATCTCCACAGCGATACACTTCCTCCCACAAGACCACACCTACTCCAACAAGGGCATACCTCTAATAGTGCCATTCTCTATGAGCTTAGGGAGACCAATCACCTTCGAACTACCACACATGGGTTGTCTCAGTCTGTTGCCCAGGTCCATGTCTGGTTCTGTGGCCTGGCTGCAGCCATGGTCTGTTGATGTTCATGGCTTCTATTACCACTGAAGGCAGCGAGGATAAGGCTACAGATAGTTGGCCCCACGCCTCACTGGCTGCAGCACTAGGGAAAACTGTCCCTGCGCCTCACCAACTGCGGCACTCAGGAGGCCAGGCCGAGGACACCTCTCCTGGGCAGCACAATAGAACTTACCCTGTTGTCTGAGGTGTTGTCAGGCCCTGAAAGCATAAGAGTGGGAGAGCTAGCTCCATACTTGTCTGTCACCTGGTGGAATGGATGAGGAGAGATGCTCCCCACCCCTCACCCCTCACCACCTACTGCAGGCAGGAAGCTTGTCTTGGGGTCACAAGAGTGGGAGGGCTGACCCTGCCCCTCATTGGCTGCAGCACTCATTTGGGACAGGAAGTCCTGCACCTCTCTCAGCCCAATAAATGTGCATGAAAGGTCTGGTCCCACCCCTCATCTGACATACAGTGGAGTGGGTGAAAGAGAACTACCCTCCTCCCTTCCCCGCGATTCATCACCTGTGGTGAGTGGGAGAGCTCAGGCTGACCAAACCGTCTATCACCCAAGCTTAGAACCAGGGCTGAGTTACCCCACCCCAAAATCCATCTCATCTATGAACTGCTGGAACGTGTGAAGGGGCCAGTCCTGCAGATCCAAAGCTGCAGGATCTCCATGCCGTGACACAAGGCAACAGCAGGATATCCAAGAGGAGTCCCAGTGAGGAACCAGTGTCGATAGTGTAGCAGAAGCCAGAGGCCTAGAACCAGATCAATGACTCATTGCGATGAACACTTACAAGTAAAGATGTATGGACTGAAGGGTATGCTGTGTGACCCACTGAGCCACAGGACAGCTTCTACAGTGAGATTTTTGTTTGTTTGTTTGTTTGTTGTTTGTTTCTGTTTGTTTTGTTGGTTGGTTGGTTTTTCATTTTTCTTTTAAATTTTATTTTATTTGGAGGTTAAGTTTGAAGGGCAGAGGGTCCATATAAAGGGATTGAGAGATGAATGGGATTAGGATGCATGATGATGGTGTGAAAACCACAAAGAATCAATAAGTTAAAAAATGTATAGAAAAATTAACATAAAAATGAACAAATGTATCAGATTCATATCTACATGAAGAGAAAGCCAAAAAGTATGGCTTTTGTAGTTCAGGCCCCAATTGTTAAGGTCATTGTTGAGATCGCTCACACGCTACTCTCAAACCTTTGCCAAAGCCTGTTAGCTATATTTGCCAGTTAGTATGGCCACAGTCTGATCACTTCTTATCACTCAGCTGTTCTTGATGAAAACAAGAAATAGAAATGAGTCAGAGCAACAGTTCTGTGCATGTCCTTGCTAGAGGTCATTATGCCACAGGATAGTTCTGATTCTTGAATCTTTGTACATATTTTACTCTTTCCTGGAAGCTCTACACGAGGACCAGCTCATCCTCTTATCCATGACTCAACTGTTTTTTCTTTAAATCCTACAAAAAACCCTCTACACTAGCACTTCAATTGTGCCCTATTTCCTGCATAGACATTGCTATACAGGACCTCTGACTTTTCTTTCTTTTAAGTACCCACCTCATGAATCTACTCTATGAATCTACAAAAATATTCTCTTTTACCTCACATTCTGTTGTCCATGAGGTTCATTATTTCAATTTTTAAGATAAAAATTTAAAAGCTACTGACTTGGAGCAGCTTGAGTGACCCTTAATTTTTCCGGAAAACAAAACAAAATAAATAAACAAACAAACAAAAACAACAAAAGGCTTCATAGAACTGAAATATACACAGCAGCCATGGCTCTCTGGTATGTTTGGGTTTACCCTTGACTAGCAGTAGAATCTCTGGATTTGAGTCACTACTTTGTCATAGTTGCTATTAACTCCATGCAGACTGCTAACTTCTGTTTTATTTATAATAGGAAATATTTACCTTGGGTCTTTTTAAAGGTTTATTTATTTTTGGGGGAGTGTATTTGTGTAGGAGTGCATGCACACTCTGTGTGTGTGTGTGTGTGTGTGTGTGTATGTGTGTATGAGAGAGAGAGAGAGAGAGAGAGAGAGAGAGAGAGAGAGAGAGAGAGAGAGAGTCTGAATGGTCAGGTGACAACTTTTGGGAATCAGTTCTTCCCTTCCACCATGGGTTTTGAGAACTGAAATGAAGTTTTCAGGCTTATGTGGCAAATTTAAGTTTCTTAGGAGAGATCTTTTAGCAATTGATGAATTATAGGTGGTTACTGAACTTCTTGTATCAGGATCATAAATACAGAAGTCATTAATTGAGACTAAGATATCCCTACTGGGACATCTGGTCTACCAACCACCTGTATACACAATGACAAAAGAGAAAAAAATAACAACAGGAATGTCCAGGGGAGGATGAAAATGAAAAAACTTGTTCTTCCCTGGAACAAAGACTCTGAAAGCTGAACACAATTTATATGTAATTAATTATTTGAGAACACAAAAGTTCTCAAATGTCATGCAATTAAATTATCCAAAGAAAGCCAGACTTCATGATGTACACAAAGGAGGCTAAAGGAGGAGGATCCAAAGTTTAAGGCTGGTTGAGGTGACTTATAAAACAAAATGTAAATAATGACATAAACAAAAATGTTTCTAAAAATATTTGACAATATAAGCCTAACCACAAGCTGTGAAAGAATTTAAAATGCTCTCAAAGACTCACCTGAAAAGTATTAGGATTTATTCAACTATAACAATGAGTGGGAACTTCCAGACAGAAAATAGATATAAGAATCAGGAATAAATAAATAAATAAGTAAGCAAGCAAACGAACAAATAAATCAGCTATGTTTAAGGAGATAAGAAAATTAGTTTTAATCAAAAAAGTTTTAAAAAAGTATATAATAAAAATTTTATTGATGAAAATACTGGCAATCAACACAAAGAAAATGAAACTGAGGGGAAAATGAGCTGCTAAAAAATTAAGAAAACAACAAGTAAAAATTAAAATTAAATTAACTTAATTAAAGAGTTGCTAAACCATTATTTGTAATGAAGTAAATAATCTCATCTACATTAATGGCTCGAGTTGTCATTGATTTGTTTATTTGATTATAACGGAAGACTAGAAGCTTGAGGTGATTCCTGTGAATTTTATCATACCCCTTCCCCCAATTCCAGAATGTCTACACAGTTCTTCTCAGGACTTTAAAAAATATAACAAAACAACAACATCAAAAAGTTGCCTATATATTCTTCCTCATGGAAAAATGTAGTGGGGTAAATGCTTGCATCTTTGTGGGATTTTTTTGTTAGTTTATGTTTTTTGTTTTGTTTCAAGAAGTTCAAGAAAACTTTGCATTTTTACTATACACAGAACACCACAGAGAACCATTGGGAAGAGACTAGACTGTCCTCCAAGCAGGAAATAGAAGTGCTCTGAGTTAGAGAAAAGCAGTCCATATCCTTATATGTGGGATAGGAAGCATGTCTACAGGCAAGAGGGTGAAAATGATCCCACAGGAGATCAGAAAGAATGGGGCCATCAAGAGAGAAAATATAGCAGAATTCCCCATCCTGCTCCAAAGTAGTATTAAGAGTGGCAGAGGGATGCTCTTTTCTTTCCTTTTATTTATTTTTTTTGTTATTTAACATAGTATTTTTTTATTAATTCACTGAGAATTTCATACAATGTAACTTGATCAGATTTGTCTCCTCATTCCTCCCCTCAATTCTCCCAAGACTTACTTCCTCCTCCCTCCCCATCCTCCTACTTTGTTTTCAGAAGAGATTATCTAGCCACAGATGCCCTGACCCTCTTTGATCTAATGGTCTTTCAGCCACCTCTTCCAAGATGTTACCTGAACCTTTTATGTGGGAGTTGTACTGTCTATGTCACATGCAGAAGAATAAAAGAATAAAATTAGGCCCATATTTATGGTTTCATCAATTACTCAAAAGTCTCTCAAGATAGATATTATGATTATAAGTTCTTTGTAGATGAGGAAACTGAAGGTCAGAAATTTAATTATTAAGTTGAAGTAGAATATGGTAGAAAAGACCTATTAGATACTGATTTATTGATTTATTTAGTGATTTACTTAAAGCACTGCTTGTACTGCTCATTTCCAACCATGACTTCACTTGTTACCTGGAACAGAGTGACCTGGATAAATAGCTGGAACAATGGGTCATTGCCCATAACAACCTGACCACAAAAAGCTTATATACGAGCACTGTATCACATATCTTTAAAAAAACAAAAATCCGACTGCTACATACTGTTCCTTAAAACAATGCTTGATTGGTCACCGTCCCTTGTGGTTGTATTATGGAATAAAATAAGAATGCAAACTGGACTGGGGAAGAAGGCCTTTCAAGAACTATCCTGGCCTCAGTCCACCTGTGCATACATCTCTTCTCTGCCATGCTCATGGGTGTCAGAGTGCCCAGAAATAGTTCTGAAATACAGTCTAAAATCACAAAAAGAGAAAAAAATGGATGCATTATATGAGCTTAAGACATTGGTTTACTTATTTTACTTCTTTCATTAGTCATGAACTAGGTGAATGCTTTCAAAATCCTGACCACTAAAATGTAAGTATCTTTCTAGCCTGGGTGTCCCTCTTAGATATCACATCATTACACACACAGATTATAGTATGTCTCCAACGTCAATCCAATTTTATGTGTCTCAAATTCAAGGAATCAAGACTAAACTCAATAGCTACTTTCCTGATTCTTCCTATCTTTTCTACCTGAGGGAATACTATTGTCCTCAATCTAACCTGATTACACACACACACACACACACACACACACACACACACACACACAAACACACCACACACCACACATATATATGTATGTATGTTTGTGTGTATACATATGCATATATATTATTCCTCTATTTCACCTTCTTTACCCATATTACAGCCCTTACTCATCCGTAAGATCTTACTACTTCCCTCTTCCACATATCTGGCAAGGCTCACTCTGTTAGGCTGTATCTTCCATTCATATTCTGGGTGTACAAACTTGTATTTCCAACCTCAGCTTCAACAATATAATCTCCTTGCCATTCTCTGAGACAAAGGCTCACTGTGTAGAACATACTAGCCTTGGAATCACTATGCAACTCAAATTGGTATCAAAATTCATTCTTCTTGCTTGGCATCTCATGCATTCTGATGTTATAATCAGATACCACCATGCCTTGGTGGACCAATATTTTAAAGACAATCCCTGTTTCTTCTCTCTGTCTCTTTCTGTCTCTCTCTGTCTCTCTGTCTCTCTATTTCTCTGCCTCTCTCTGTCTCTCTGTCTCTCTGTCTCTCTGTCTCTCTGTCTCTCTGTCTCTCTCTCTCTCTCTCTCTCTCTGTGTGTGTGTGTGTGTAGGTCACATTGCATGTGTAGGGGTCAGAAGACAACTTTGGTGTCTGTCCTCATCTTCCTGATTCTTTAAGACAGGATTTCTTACTCATCATTGTATACAGTAGGTTGAAATTCTGACCTCACAATCTCACAATCTCATTGTCCTCATTCTGGGATCATGGATGATGGATCTATTGAATCTGAGTTTATGAGGGTTCTCGGCACCTGAACTCAAGTCTTCATACTTCTACAGGAATTGCCCTTATCTATGGGGGCATCTCCTCAGCCATGAATCAATACTTTTAAATGAAAATTCTGACACTTCACATACATACAATTACGTTTTTAAAAGGAAGCTACTTACATGATATGTGAAACCGTTGAAGATTAGGGCCCTCTTGCATATCTCAGCTTCCACTCTCATTATATTCTGTGTTTTGTTTTGCTCTGACATAGAGCCTCACCACAGCCCAGGTTGACCTAAAACTCATCTGTTGTAAAGGTTGGATTCAAACTCTCAGAATTCTGCTGCCTCAGCCTTCCAAGTGACAGGAGCACATGTGTGAGCCAGCGTGTCTGGCTTTGCCCCTCATTGTTTTCTACTTCAGTCTTACTCAATTAATTAGAATCCATTTGAAGCACAATTGCAACTCTGCAAATAATTCATATGCTCTCAACAAAAGGCTTCATTGTTGCCTCTTCATCAGGATAAAGGAAAGCAAATCACTGTGAGGGTCCAGCATAGATGTCACTTCTTCTGATAGACATCTCTTAACTCCCCAGCCTGGGTAAGGGGCCCTACTTGCATGCATCACTAGTTACCATTCAACCTGTCTCTCTCTACCCTTCTGTCTTCTCAAGATCTGCTGGACTCAAAACATCTTTGGAACTATAGCCCTACCTTTGGGCACAATGCCTGCTTAGCAGCAGTAATTTGAATGAATGAAAAATAATTACAATAATTAATTATCTATGGATCCCACAGAAGCCATAGGCTGACCCATATAGGAGGGAAAACAATTTTTTCAAGCAAAATTTGACTTAAGAGAACTGTGAGGTTAAAACACGGATGGAGTCATACTTCTTACTGCAGCTGGATCAGATTACAGCTTTCTCACTTTGAGTCAGCTGAAGACAGTGCAGCAGCTACAGCTACTGTTTTTTCTGGAAATTGAAATACAGAAACAACTTTCACTATTAATAATCAAAAATTAACGTAACTCATGATATCTGATTCTGAATGGGGCAGGAGAGGTGAAGAGATTAAAATAACAAAAGTAGAAAACAGACAACACTGATTTGAAACCATACCTTGGTAGAGTATCTGGCCAGCCAAGGACTGAAATATCTCAAGATTAGATGTGAGTAGTTTATACTAAAGGAGAACTGAATCTTATTATTGTCCCCAAACATTATAGTCACATGACGTTAGATAAGTCCAATTACCTCTCTCCTTTTAAAGTCACAAATAATAAAATCACTTTGGCTAATGTCCAGGGATATTCTAAGGCTCCAAAGAGAGCAAGACCAAGTTCTTGACAATGTCCAGGATCTGTCTCTTCTTCTCTTGTCATTGGACCAGAGAGATGATGTTTTATCAGGTAAAATGCATGCTTCCAAGCCTGATGACCTGAGTTCAATTCACAAGACCTAAATGATGTATGAAAACAGACTTCCACAGGTTTTCCTCTGTTCTCCACAGGTATGTCATGGCATAAATATATACACACATATACATAAATAAACTAATTAATTAATGTGATTTAAAAAGTTAAAAACACTCCTTGACAAAAGATCTTCACAAAAGAGATTAAAGTAGGGTTTCTCCATGGCAGCAAGAATATATATGTAGCAAATACACACACACACACACACACACACACACACACACACACACACACATACACGTAACCTACTCAGTCTGTATAATGTTACTTATATGTATATATTTTTAGGGCTGACCATTTAGTATTAGGTAATGAATTGCTGTGTTTTTCCCTGGGAAAGACAATCTCTTCCACTCTCAACATTTCTTAGTCGCCTATAGTTTTGAAGTCTCATGAGCTTCCCCTGTCCACATTACCATGTCTATTAGTGTCGTCCTTGTTCAGCTCATGTTTAGGCAGTAATGTTGGGGACACTTTATGGGTGTAGTTTCTGACATTCCCAGGAGATACAATCTCACAGCAAACTCGTTGTCCTCTGGCTTTTACAATCTTTCTACCTCCTCTTTCACAATGATCCATGAGCCTTAGGTGTAGGGGGTGTATCATAGATGTTTGGCACTGGGCTCCACAACTCTGCACTTTGATTGCTTGTGGTTCTCTGTAATGATTACCATCTATTGTGAAGAGAAATTTTCTTGATGAGTGGTAAATACAACAGTTATCTTTTCAGTACAGAACAAATATTTAAAATGTGGTTAGGGATTATGCTGGTTTAGTAAAGTGGCAGTTGTAGGTTCTCTAAGACCCATTATTTCACTAGCCTTGGGCAGTTGGCTGGGTTTCCAGTATCAAGCATGTTTTCCCCATTGTGGAGTGGATCTTAAGTCCAATTAGGGAGCTATTGGCTACTACTAGGGTTATCTATACCACCACTACACTCTTAAGAGTTATAGCTGGTCATTGGTATGGTTCATAGACATCACTGAGTAGGATTGTTGACTACCCTTACCCCTTTTGAAGTTTTCATGACACCTTCTGGTACCATGAAAGCTAACTTTCAGGTCAGTTCTAGCCCAGGAACCTCTGGGTCTTGTGAATGGTATCCATAGTAAATGGTGTCTTCATCAATAGGGACTTATTTTCCACTCTGGAGGAAGGAAATCAAGGGCATTAACAATAGCCTACAATGTTTTGGCAGTTTCATGGATAATCCTGGCCAATAATTAAGAATAAAGCTTCTCGTGCCTCGTATTGGGTTTTGTTAAATGGTCTTTGGCTCTTGGGGGGAGCATTAAGTTCTTCTTATGTTTTACCATTTGTTATGTCTCATTGTCATTCTAGTCAAGACATTTGAGACAGAACGACTTCCATATCTCTATGAATGTGCCTATAATGTGTAGTGGGTAGCCATTCCAGCTTTGATCTGGAAGTTCCAACCCCCATTGAGGCTTTGGTAACTATCACACCTACAAGGTGGGGCCAAGGGAGGGCCCTGAAGACCCGAGATCGGGACGCGCCTAGATTGGGACGGGACAGTTGCTGCTGGGAGCCTGGACGCTAGAGGTGGACAGAGGAGAGTTTTCCGGACTATACTGCATCTTTCCCAGAACCCTCAACCTACCTATCCCTTCATTTGTAAATTATGCCATTAAATAAATCTCCTTTTAACTATGTGGAGTGGCCTTAATAATTTCACCAATAATAATGTAGTCTCTGTTTATGGGAATCCTGACTAAATTGAATGTAGTTTCTTTAATTTGGCTGGTGTTGGATAGGATCTTGTGGATCAGATTGGCCTCAGTCTTCCAATGTGTGTGTCTGAGATTAAGCTTGAACACATCCTCTTTGTGCTTCTATATCCCTAGTCCTGGCATTTGAGTTATGTGCCACCACACTCAGCTCAACACAATTTCTGATACCTGGTATAATAATAATACGTTTTATTTTTCTTTACATAGAATGTGATATGTATGTTGAAGATATATGCATCATCAATCATTGTTAACCATTTCCTCTCCATGTTCCAAACAGCTCTAAAACACCTCTAGTGCCACTAAATGGAGCTTTGTTTTTATTTTAAAATGCCTCATGCAGCTCTTTGAGTGATATTTCATAGTAAATGTATTTTCGTCAAATACAAAACACGGTCACTTGTTCCAGTTTGAGAATATTGTTGTAAAAAAAAAATCAGTAGTTATGAAGGTTTTTTTTATCAACTGTAGGAGTTCCTGAGTAGAATATTTGGGGTCACTTATGTGTATTAGCATATCATCTGTGAATAGTGATCATTTGATTTCTTCCTTTTCCAATTAGAGCTACTTGATCTTCTTCTATTTTCTTATTGCTCCAGCTAGAACTTCAAGTACTATATTAAATAAATATAGAGATAGTGGACAGCCTTGTCTTATTCCTGATTTTAGTGGAACAAAATTTATTTTCTTTTTTTTTTGTTTGTTTTTTGGGGGTTTTGTTGTTGTTGTTGTTTGTTTTTTTGAGACAGGGTTTCTGTGTGTAGTTTTGGTGCCTGTCCTGGATCTTACTCTGTAGACCAAGCTGGCCTTGAACTCACAGAGGTCCACTCGGCTCTGCCTCCTGGATTAAAGGTGTGTGCTACTGCCACCTGGTGGAACAAAATTTCTTTTACGCACTTTACAATTCTAATGGCTATACAAAATAATAATAATAAAAAAAAGAAGTCAGAGACTGCCCCATCTAAGTTCTATCAGAAATAGTTCTATGCTTAAACAGGTACAGACTATATTTCAGATAACATTGGGGTTGCAAGCAGACTTCAATAAAATCGACATAGTCACAAATGCTACAATACAGCCATTGCAAAGAAAAGCACATGCTCATAACTACTGATTTTTTTTTTTTGCAACAATATTCTCAAGCTGGAACAGTGACCCTGTTTTGTATTTGGTGAAAATACATTTACTGTGAAATATCACTCAAAGAGTTTCATGAGGCATTTTAAAATAAAAACAAAGCTCCATTTAATGGCATTAGAGGTGTTTTAGGGCTGTTTGGAATATGGAGAGGAAATGGTTAACATTGATTGATGATAAGTATACCTTCAACACACCTATCACATTCTATCTAAAGAAAAATAACAAAATCTTCAGGTTCAGAACTTAAAGTTTTGTTTCTGTTTTTTAAATTATGTGTCTTCATCTGATACTTGTGGGGTTTATGCACATGAGTGCAGTTACCAAAGGGGCCAGCAAAAGGATATCAAGTTCCCTGGAGCTAGAGTTACAAGCAGTAGTAACTTGAAGTTGGTCCTGAGAACTATACTCAGATCCTCTGCAAGAGTAGCATGTATGTGCTCTTAACTTCTTAGCTGTCTATCCACCTCTAAGATAGAGTTTTTGTTAAATAACAAACTAAATAAAAGGGGAGAGATGTTTATATTATGTTTACTAGAGACAGACAGTAATTCTGATACCAAAGGCAGCTCTAGTGTTTAAAGTAAGAAGAATGCCATATATTAAAAGACAAGTTGCCGGGTGGTGGTGGTGGTGCACACCTTTAATCCCAGCACTCAGGAGGCAGAGGCAGGCGGATCTCTGTGAGTTAAAGGCCAGTCTGTGTTACAGAGTGAGTTCCAGGACAGGCTCGAAAGCTACACAGAGAAACCCTGTCTCGAAAAACTAAAAAAAAAAAAAAGACAAGTTTTTCTAGGTTGTAAGTTCAAGGCCAGCTTGGATGATAGGCTGTGTCAAAAAGCTTTAAAAATATACACAAAATTTTCCAAAGGTAAACAACTTAATTCTATTAGGAGGCACAAACTGATAACATAATCTGTGTTTATATAAAAATTGCAATATATTAGCACATGAGACTTAGCATAGCCATACAGAAAAACAAGGATCTAAATTCTCATGGAAATGTGACATGGGATGTGAAATGTAAACTGGGTTTTAAAGAAATCATAGAAAATTTTCCAATGACAAAGATAATGGAAACTGCTTCAGAAGAACAAAATTTATTTGAAAATAATAAAATCATGGAAAAGGTAACCCAGAGATTAAAAATTTCAAATGAGGTACTAGGATAATAACTCAGTAGATGAAATGTTTACCATACAAGGGTGATGATTTAGTTCAGATCCCTAACACTCAGGTTAACAACAAGAATAATGATAATGATAAAAAGCTGTAAGTAGAAGTGTGTATTGTAACCCTAGAGGAGGCTGGTTGTGTGTGCCACTGGAGTTCCTTGGTCCATGAGCTCCAGGTGTGATGAGAGACCCTGTCTCAGAAAATAAGATGAAAAGCAGAGCTCAGTGGTGTACACCTTAAGTCCTAGCACCTGGTAGACAGAGGCAGTTGGATCTCTGTGCATTCCAGGGCAGCCAGAGTTATGGTTCTTGGAAATGGTATCATCTAACAAAGTAACATCCTGCTTGTCAACTCTGTTAGAATAAGAACATGTCAGAAGTATTCTGTGCTGAGATTGTTTGAGGAATGTCAATCTTCCATCCCCTACCTAAACAGAAATTTGCAAGCCACCCAACCTGCTGGAGAAAATTCCAGCCATATATTCCTGCTTGACTTTGTGCCTGGCATTCTTTGGAGGTCTGCAGATGTCAAACCAACATCCTGACAATTAGTGGTGGTCATAACCAGTTCAGAATTATGATATAAGCTTCAAATCTCAGCTCTGGCACTTGTCACCTATCTCAGAAATGGGCAGAGCAAACAGATCTGTATAGAACATTAGAGGATTTTCGTCTATGAAGCCAACAACACAACGGGATATCAAGCTGTAGCTTTGTGGGTACCGAAATGCTCAGTAGAAATCCTGGCAGATGTTCATGAGGATAATGTCTGATGTCCTAACGTTGTTGGTGGAAAGTAGGGCAATTGTCTTGGAGACTGAGACCAAAGACCAGTCTCTATACTGAGACTGAGCAACATGGGAAAACACTGTCAAGAATTTTGGGTCTTTGGGATTTTCATTGAGGCTTAATGTTTCTTGGAATTTTCTTGAGTATTTTGTTTTTCTACTCAGACAAACCTCTTTCTCTTGTCTTAGGAAAGTTAATCCATGCGGAAAAATTGGGACTTTAAACTATTTCCTTCATGTAGTATAAAAAGGCTCACAGCATCTGAGACAAATGGGTTGAAATATTACCAAGATTTCTTATTAGATGAGCTTAATTGTTCATCTAATTCCAGTCTACATGACACTCTGCCACAAAGAGAGAACAGAATGTTTTGTGGAAGTCCTGACTAGTTCTTCTGGCTAGGCCAGAGCGATCATTAAACAAAATGGGCCCGAGTTCACAAAACAGACAAATGAACTTCAGTTTCATGAGTCCACTTTATTATACCCCAAAGAACCATATGCATTTTTATACTGCATTTAATTTGATATTCTACACATAGGGAAATTTAGCTGCAATAAAATGTTGAAAAGCCTAACCTCAGATGGCAAGCTGTGAATGTGATTCAGTTTGCAGCTCTTCATGGCTGCGGTTGTGACAGAACCCCTGAGGTCAGGCCCGTTGTTTGTCATTGCCCTTTCTCCTCCAGTCATAAAATGAGAACTTTGTAATTACCTGGTCATATTCACTCCGTGTTCCTCATTTGGTCACTTGTTTGTCTTTGGCTTCCTCTCTGCGTGCTTTGCATCTTCGCAGATTCTAACCACAGTAGCCCTCATTTGACCAATGAACTCACGTGGAATGAATGCTTCCTACTAATGGAATCAAGAAAACAACAGGTCATCTTCACACACACACACACACACACACACACACACTCACACTCACACTCACACAGACACATATGTATGCACATGCACACACACTATATGTGTGTTCTCCAATCTCTGTACGTTTCTTACATAGGAATAGAAAACCCACATGTTAACATGTAGTGTCTGCCTCAGTTACCCTCACCATATTTTTTGAATCAGAGTCTCTAATTCATCCTGGAAATTTTGTATAAGGCTAGACTTTCTGGCCAGGAAGTTCAGGGATCCTCATATCACCATCCCTGTATCCTAGCAGTGAGATTACAACTATGTGTGACTATATTTTCTTATGTGGATGCTAGGTATCTGATCCAACTGAATTCTCTCTCCAGTCATCAACAAGCTTCCTTCCTTCCTTCCTTCCTTCCTGCCTTCCTTCCTTCCTTCCTTTCTCTCTCTCTCTCTCTCTCTCTCTCTCTCTCTCTCTCTCTCTCTCTCT
>CABHPH010000281.1:43359-75740 GCA_902168325.1 Peromyscus nudipes
TCTCTCTCTCTCTCTCTCTCTCTCTCTCTCTCTCTCTCTCTCTCTCTGTCTCTCTCTCTCTTTCTTTCTCTCTCTCTCAGATCTCATGTATTTCAGGCTGGCCTGTAATTAAGTTATATAGACCAAGTTGAACTTGCACTCAGAAACATCTTTCTGCCTCTGCCTTCTCAGTGTGATGATTAAAGGTTTGTGCCAACTTGCCTAGCATCAAGAAAATTATGCCACATCAAAGTTGCTTTGATATTCACTTATAGAAATAAAGAAAATAAGAAAAATTCTGTAAATTGAAATTATCATGGGGAAATGTTATAAAATGGAACAAAACATATGTGTGTGTTTGTGTGTGTGCATGTGTGTGTGTGTGTATATGTGTAGAGAGAGATTTTGCCTATAGCAATATAAAAGATATACTATATTGTCTTATAAAGACTTTTAAAGATTTTTTAAATTTCTGAGCAATTTTCCCATGTACTAATTTTTTTTTTACAAACTAATAGGATTTTTCTGAATTTATTTAAAACAGTAATAAATACCAAAGAACATTTGGAAAATAAGGATCCCATATGACACCATAATCCAGCCACACATACACAATAACAGATGCATGTCTAATCTGTTCCTCCTCAGTCAGTTTACTTGATCTTCTACATAGATATGTGAACCTCGAACAAATTACAGATTACAGATACACACAGTTTACACAGTTTATACTTCAATAATGAAATAAAGCTGTGTTGTTTTAGGCAACATGACTTTTTAGTAAAATAATATGTAATGGTCTATGTACCATCACTTAAAATTGTCCTCTGACATCTCAGTATAGCTTGTGAATTTAACTTATTGAATCTAACATCTATTATTTATTTTGTCTTATTTTATATTTGGAATTTTTTAGTACATTTTATAATTTATTTTTGTGAACTTGTGTGTGTATAGGTGAGAATATATGCCTGTCACGATGCAAGATTAGAGGTTGGAGAACAAGTTTCAGGAGTTTGATCTCTGCTTTCACTATATGGTGCCGGGGGATTGAACTTAGCTCTTCAGACTTAGTGGCAGGTGTCCTTAATGACTGAGTCATCTCACTGCCTCCGTGTCTTGTTATATGAAATCAAAGTAAAATATGCATGCGTGTTTGTGTATGTAAATGTTTGTCTTTGCCTCTAATTATTTTGCAATAGATACTTAACTATTAAATCTATAACATTAACATCGTATGTGCAACTATTCTTTTATAAAATTGTGAGATCTGAAAGGACCAGTGTCCTTTACTCAGTTTTCTTCACAGAATTGTCATGGCAACCAGTGCTTAGCTTCTTTCACACAGTGTAGAATTAGCTTTTCGACTTGCATAAAATCTTCCAGTGGGTTTTGATTGGACTCCTATAAAATTTGAAGACAGTGAATGTCTTCATGATTTTGAGGCTTCATAAATATTAACACAATGAATCTCCCATTAGTTTTATCTTTTCAAATGCCTTTCAATAAAGCTTAATGAAGTCTCTACTTAAGTATTGGGTGTTTTATTGTAAGTATTGCAAAGTACCTTATAATTTTTATATCTATGAACATTTAATTATAGATCAATAGAAGAAAATACACTAAAACATGCTGGTAATTTCAAAATTTTATTTGCATACTCCCCGTGGTTGCAACATACCATACAAATTTTATTTAATGAGTTTTATTTCTTGCTTTTATGAGCTTCTCTCTTTTGTCTTTTACTTTAAGGTTCTAAGTCCTGCTGAACCTTGTCAACTAAAGATCAATTTTTGCAGGGATATCTGTCTCCTTTCTGATTTTAGAATATGTGTTTGAATATTTCATTCCCTCTCTGCACATTTTGATATTTGCAAGCACCTTCTCTGATGATTTGTAATCCCATCCCTGTCATAAACCATTTCTGTACGTTTGCATCCTATTCTTACTTCATTATTCAGTCGAACTAATCTATTTGTCTATCACTGTGTGTGGTAATTGATTCGGGATGTCAATTTAGCTGAATGGAGGCATATTCAGATGGCTGGGAAAGCATTCCTCATTCTCAGTCATTGCATTAACTCTTTTGGATAGCTCAGGAGGCACTAAGCCCAACCCTCTGCTGCTGAAAGGGAAACTGGAGTGGTTTAGCATTTGGTTAAATTGATTGAGATGCCCTTGGTACACCTATCAGGATGTTTCTAATGCAGTTCACATCTGAGTCTACATTCTGCATGACATAGATCAGCCCTCCGTGTGGGGGATATTTTACAGTGGGTTAGAGGTCTGGCTGGGACAAAACTGTGGTGAGCAAATTAATCCCTGCCTTCTTTTTGGATATAGGGGACTCTTTCCATAGCTTTGAGATAAGAAGTCCAGTAGAACTTTACAAAGGAAATAGGCATATTCCAGACCTGCAGGATGTCAAAATAGGCATTACCAAAATCTAAATACTAGAGAAATTGAAAAATAGAAAAGAGGCTCCCCTCACTTTCTGCCTCCTCTGCTATCATGGTGCCCATAAAAAAGCTTGTGGCAAGGCAGGGGGGGAGGGCAACAAAAAGAAGCAGGTTTTGAAGTTCACCCTTGATTGTACCCACCCTATAGAAGATGGAATCATGGATGTTGCCAATTTTGAGCAGCTCCTCCAGGAGACAATCAAGGTGAACCGGAAAGGTGGGAATCTTGGCAGAGGAGTTGTGACTATTGAACCAAGCAAGAGCAAAATCACTGTTACTTCTGGCATGCCTTTCTCTCAAACGTATTAGAAATATCTCACCAACAAATATTTGGAGAAGAACAATCTCCAAGACTGGCTGTGTGTTGTCGCCAACAGCAAAAAGAGCTATGAGCTGTGCTACTTCCATGTTAACCAGGACAAAGAGGAGGAGGAGGATAAAGACAGATTGGTCTGGAAAGTTTTGTGTTAATTCATGAATAAAATTTAGTAACAAAACAAAGATAGAAAAGAATGGAATTGATGTACAAAACTGAGAAATGGCTGTCTCTAGTAGAAGTTTTGTGGTTAGGTTGTAATTGATGGAGTTAGAACGTAAGGCATTCAAAGACACTGAAACTAACTTCACTGGAGGTCAGATATGAGAGAAAGGAAAGCAAGGACACCTTATAATCTAGGCGAAGTGACATTTTCTTAGGTCTGAGACAGTTGCCTTTTGTTGTGTCAATACTTGTTAGTCACTAATATCCACACAGACATAGATTGTACTATCATGATTTAAGGCTGGATGAAATTTTATTTTGAGATTGTGCTGTGTGTTATGTAATGTTCACAATTATCACTAGCTTTACCTGTTTGTAAATGTCATCAGTAACATTCACAAGAACAAAAATGTGTCTAGACATTGCAAGATATTCCTTAACAATTCAAAGCCTACCCTCAGCTGAGAGCCACTTAGGAAAATCAACAGTAAATGAAAAGAAAAAAAAAAGTCCTGACATGTTTTTGGTTCCTTTAAGAAGTGATTAATTACCAATGATTTGATTTAACTGTTTCCTTTTTTCTTTTGATTTTCTTTCATTGACAGGAAACCTATTAAGAAACATCAACAGTTCAATATTTCTTTACTTTTGGAGAAATTAGTCTAAATCATTTGCAATGAATCACTTGAGTATTTGAATTACGATATGTATTAACTGAGAAATAATGAAAAAAATTTAATTAATAAACATAAATCACTGATCAAAAATCATGTCTAAAAGATGCATCAGTGTTTAGTGCCCAGATATCTGACTTAAGATTTCATGAAAACTAATTATCACCTTAAAAAGTCATTGGAGGCAGCCTCACAGCTCAGGCTAATGTCTAACTTGAGATTCACCTGACTCTCTTTTCTGAGGGACAGGGTTACAGCCATGTGTCATGATGACCAGTGTTAAAAAGAATTCTCAAGAAAAATCTTGAGGAGGGTGAGGAGAAAGTAAAAAATAATCACACATTTTATGTATGGAATGTATTATAAGTGACAATATTTGATGCAAAAACAGACCAAATTATTTAAATAATTGCATTAACAAATTTTAGCAATAATTATTGTAAGTATTGATTTTTCTTGCTGCAAAATAAGTTCTAGCTCTTCAGGAAACATCTTTTATAAGTACGTGGAAAAAAGGGGATTTGAACAACATAAAATTGAGAGAATTATTAGTTTAATTAGTATTTACAAAGAGGCACTATAATTTATATGGTAAATGTAATGCAGACATTTGAGTATCCAAATGGTCATGAGTGATGCCTACTTTCACCTACCAGGAAACAATGGTGAATCAATAAGCCCAGTTCTTTGGTTTCCTTTTCACTAAGATGGGAATCAAGTCATGGTAGGTAGATTCATTAGAAAATATATGTAAAAGCACCAGAAGCCACCAAATCAATGGTACAGTAATTGTTGTTAATTATTGAAGTCAGATTCTACAAGTAAATACATCTAGAATTTAGTGACTATGAAAGAAAACAATGATATTTTTCTATTTGCTATTATTTTTTATTAAAAATTTGCACAAACAAAACCTTTATTGAATTTCTGTGCTATTGCAAAACAAAACAAAATAAACAAACAAACAAAAAACCTATGATAATGGAAGTCAGAAAGATGACTTAATGGTACCTGTGATTGAAAACCCAACACAGTCTAGAAGCTGTGTATTTCTAAGAAATTATCTATGGATTAGATTGGCCTGTGGTCACATATGTGTTTATGAGATATTCTTTATTGCGTTGAGGTGGGAGGATCCACCCTGAATGAGGACACCATTGCTTCATCAGCTGGGCCCTGGACTGAGTGACATGGAAAGAGGAAACTGAGCACTGACTTGACCTAATACGTGAGTTCGCTGCTCTCTTGACTATGGATGCAATGTGATCATTTCTGTCAAATTTCTGCCACTGTGATTTCCTTGCTATGATGGATTTAAACTTGGACTTGTGAGCTAAAACAAACCTTTACTCCATTAAGTTGCTTTGTCAGATATTTTACAAAGACACTGTCCACTTGTTATATAAGCATTAAGAACCTGAGTTCAAATGCCAGAATTCACATATATGCCCATGTGTGAGCACTCGCTACTGTAAACCCAGTGGTACAGGGTAAGAGAATGGGCAGACAAGAGGACTGAGCAGGCTCCCGAACCGTTAGCCTAGCTGTATGAATAAGAGAACCTGACTCAAAGGTAGAAGATGATATAGAGTGAGAGTTTCCAGTACCTGATGTTCTCTGGTCCTCAAGAGCACACCCACACACATGTGTAGTGCATATATAGCATCCACAAGCATTTAAAAAATGATGCTGTGTTCCACACTTAAAATGGGGTAAAAACTGTAGTTATTTTTTAAAATAAACACCATGGTGTTAATTTGAATATTGCTGTCAGTGGATATTATAACAATTTTATTGGAACCTATGAAAATGCTAAATACAGAGATGACATTGTTCAATCTCTAGGGAGTTATATGAATACCTCAACAAAACAGGGGTATTTATACTTTATTTCATTATGCACACATTTTTCTTGGTAAAATGCATTTTGTCCATGTAATTATCCAACTATGAATATGACACTATGCCATAATTTATTTGAAGTTAAAAAAGGTGCACTTTTTGTCTGCATTGCTGCTTATTTTTAATGGAAATTTCCACTGGGATGTATGCTTTGAGTTTATTTGGGTCAGAGGCTGGTTTTGTAGACTTAGCATCCATTATGTGTACTTCAGAAAGTGCTAGAACATGAAGAACTGTGGTCTGTTTCAGTCCATTAATGCATAATTCTTGGACAGCTTAATGCATATGCCTTCTTAGCTGAAATTTTAAAATCTGAGGCTAGTTGAAGGATTGTCCTTAGCAGATGGAATGATTACTAAGATAGTGTGGGGAAAATGATACCCTGTACAATTTTACCTGAAATAAGTCACATATTGCATAATTTACAATAATTTAATGTATACATTTATATTTATATACAACATACTGAAGTTCATAAAGTTAAGAAGCTATACCCTATAGCAATACTCAAATCAACATGATAGGAATCCAGGACAAATTATAAACATTTATTTATTTTATGAATAGCAGAGGTACTTACAACCTGAGAAATCTCTAAGACTTCTGAATGTTTACAATTTAAAAGTTTTAGTATCAAATAAATATTACTCCTAAATTGGAAGCCATAAGAAGATATTCCTACTTTATTATTATCGTACACAGCATCATAATTCTTTTTCTTGCTCTTTGAGCTTTCTTTAACAGTTGTGTGCTAGATGTATGAAAGAAGCAGCCAGGCACAGAGAATGCAGACATAGATGCTAAGGCTTCTACAGCGTCAATGGACGCATAGAGAGCAGGCACTGTGGATCAGGGCCCCAACAGACAATCTAAGTGTCTTGTGGGATGATGTGAAGTTCCATTCACTAGCCAAGGGCAGAACAGTGTTAAAACAAATCTTTTCCAAAAAGAAAAACGTAAATATTTTACTTGTCCTGTCCTTTGGGCTTCTTGGCTTCACACATAAATTTATAATGGTATTAAATTTCACAAATACATGTTCTTCAAAGATGTCACCTTTCATCATCTCTATATTACTACATGTTATGGCCTGGATGGCAGTGTTCCCTAGAAGGCTCCTGTGTTTGAACACTTGTTTCTCTAAGCTGGTGGCACTATTTGGGCCTTTATGGAACATTTAGGAAGTGAGGCACAGCTACAGGAAGTAGGATAATGGAATGTATGTGTGCATTTGGGGCCAGGACAGGGCAGGGGTGTGAGGCTTGAGATTTACAGCCTAGGTCCACTGTCCTTTATCACTCTACTTCCTGTCGTACCCGCATGTGAATAAGCTGCCTTATGCTCCACAACCACAGATGTAGTTCAATCCTGCCCAGAAGGCTTTCGATGCCATGAGGACTGTACTCCTTAAATTGTAAACCAAAACCAATCCTTCTTTTCCTAAGTTCCTGCTTGTCAGGTTTTTGGTCACATCAACAAGAGAAGCTACTGATATACTAGAGTATTATGTTTCAGTCCAAGTACTCAAAACTGTGATGCATTTTATAAATTGAATCAGTGTGCTTTGGATTCCCCATTTTGCCTGTCAGTCTGTGACATCTTCAGCACATATGTATGGGCAGTACTTATCTCATTCTCTGCAAACTTGATTTAATGTGAGGAGGGACTTGGATTAAGTAACCCAGGAAGTCTTTCTGGGATTTAATTGTTTTATTGGACTAATTCATTTAAAAACTCAATTATGGAACCAAGTGAGTATTGTGCAAATTCTATAAAGTACCACTCAAAGATGTCCAGAAGCAAAGTCCATCAGTGTATATTTTTGCTTGATTTTGCCTAGTTAACAAAATAAAGCAGAGAGATTTATAGCATAATGTGTGGATTGTAAATTAAATAAATACATTCCTTCTAACTTTCAATTGAAATGATAACACAAAATTTAATTTCCTTTAAAAAATTGTATTTTTGAATGGCCATAGGGAACTGCCATCTGTGTCACTTAACTGTTGATTCATAAATATCCAAATTCAAACTTAATGATTCAATACAGTTATTGATCATTTAATGTCTCTTCTGTTTGAGGGGTTGGCTGAGCCCCCAAATTTTCACTTTGAGTTTTACAAATATTCAGTCAGACAGAAAAGGGGCTATGGGTTATTTGAAGATTCTATTAGTTAGATGTCTTGGTCCTAGGATGGAAATACTGGTTAAACTTCCAGTATCTGAGGCCTTCCTTCCTCCTTTTCATTGAAATTATTCAAGATAGCAAATTCAAAGTACCAAGACTTTTATATTGATGGCTAAATGTTTCAAGGGCCCATGCTCCACTGGAGCGTATGGCAAGATGGATGCATCTACTTTTAGGACCAATGACTCAGTGTCACACAGAGTAGTTACTGAAACCCATTCAGATTCATCAGGAAGACAATATGACTTTCCTCTTATAAGGGATTCACTAAGATTCAGAAAGTACAAGGGAACTAACAATAAAGGTGTGGTCATTTGGATAAATATAATCTTCCATGTCTTTTTCATGCCAGAAGCCACTTCTTCACACATAGACAAGATTGGATGGAGGGAAACCAACCAATACAACAGTGAGTCATCACTTGGGATATTAGCTTCCATAATCAGATGCCCCAGTTTCTCTGACTGAGCTCATAAGCTTATGGTTGTGTGGAGTAGTATAATGAATGAGTAATTTGGGTTCTATTAATTTTCTTAGTGAGAAACCACTTAAGTTACAGAGCTCAGCATCAATATATTAAGAATGCAAGGCTAGAGTTTGAAAGTTGGTCAGTAACTTTTTTTCCAAATATTACACTCTAAACTGTCATTGAATAATGAATCTGAAAGCTAAGGAGCAAACAAAACACTAAAAAACATTTTGAGGTTTTGTAAAATGAAGACCTCCTAAGAGAAGTACATTTACTGTATTGAAAAATAGAACTCATGGACCACAAATTAGCATCATATTTTCAGGCTAGAGAAATAGCTTAGCAGTTAAGATCATTGGCTGCTCTTGTAGAGGACCAGGGTTTGGTACCTAGAACCCAATATGATACTTACAACCATGTGTAAGTCCAGACCTAGGAGATCAGGGACCTCTTCAGGTTTCTGCAGGGACTACATGCATATGCTGTACACACTTCACCGGGCACACACATACACACATAAAATTAAATACACACACACACATATACATATATATATATATACATGTATATTAAAGGCTTTATTTTTCTTTCTGACTTTTAGATTGTATTGGAATTCTCTTTTGAAATGAAGAAAATTGAAACAACTGATTTTTTTTAGTATGGTTTTGCAGAAGTACACTGTGTAAGTAATTAAATTTTGCTGAATAGGCTATAAAGATAAGATAAATATAAAATTTAGTGCTGTATCACTTTGGTAAAGTTAGTACTGCTGAGACATTTGAGACCACTTCATGCTTAGAGCCCAGATGTTAGCTTAAACTCCCCAGAGTCATTGTTGAGTTAACTGCTTATATATTTCTTTAATTCTATTTCTTCTTTAGAAATAGCAGGTTGAAACTATTTCTTTGACAGATAAATTGGAAAAATGAAGAACTAATATATGAACTTGGGTACCACACACCTGACACAACATACGTACACAAACATGTCCAATGAATGTAAATGGATTTGTACATATTCTAACTAGTCACCAAAAGCTGGCTGATCATCCAGAAAGAACAAAGACAATGGTACCTCACTACATGATTATCATGGGAATTAAATAATTTAATTTTTGACGTGTAGTTAGAATAATAGTCAATGAAACTATATGTGATACATTAATTTGGACATGTATAAATAGCAGCAGTATTTCCAGATAGTTTCTGCCATGAGAATTTATTCATCTCTATCATTTAACTAACAAGTTGACTTTTCCCCCAGTCCTGGGTACGAATTCAATGCTATATACATGCTAGACAAACACTACCACTAAGTTATATCTCCAACCCTTTTGTTTTAAATTAATTTTTCCTTTTATTTATTTATTTACTTATTTTTATTTTACATGTATGGGTTTTTCACCTGCACATATGTATGTGCACCATGTGTGTGCAGTGCCCATGGATGTCTGAGGAGTGCATAGGATTCTCTGGACCTGGAGTTACAGCTGGTTGTGAGATGCCATGTGGGTGCTAGGAACCAAACTTGGGTACTCTGCCAAAGTAGCCAGTGCTCTTAACCACTGAGTCATTTCTCTGGAGTCTTTTCCTTTTGTTTTCAATTTTATTTTGAGACAGAAACCCACTAAGCTGTCCATGTTGGTGTCAAACTTGATCTTCCTGCCTCAGCTTCCCAAATAGCCAAATGTAATTGTAATTACCTTTCCCATTCTGAGAGAAATAGAAATCAAAAGAGGAAGCAAGCTGCTCGCATTGAAGAACAAAGATTATTTTGCTTTTGAATAGAGCAGGTAGTAGAATCAAGAGGATCTTAACTTTACTTCAAGCACTGGTTTAGACACAGAGGATTCTGGGAAACCAATTGATCTTAATCTTATGTATTGTAGTCTCTGTTTACAACTTCCAGACTTCTGTAGATTTTTTTGTCTGTATGTAGACGTGTCTGAGTGTTCATATCCACATATGTGTTCAGGTGCCCATGGAATGTCAGAAGAGGGCATCAGATACACTAGTGCTGGAGCTGTAGGTGGCGTGAGCTGCCTAATGTGGGTGCAGACAACTGAACTCACATCCTCTGGATAAGCAACCAGTGTCCCTTTTTTTTAAAGATTTATTTGTTTCATTATTTATTTAAGAATTTTTTTCATTTTACATTCCAACCACTGTTCTCCCTCCCTCCCCTTCACCCACACCCTCCCCCCCCAATTCTCCTCCACCCCATCCCCATCTTCTCCTCATAGGGTGTAAGACCTCCACTGAATAGTCAGCACAGGTTGACATAACTAGTTGGGACAGGACCAAGCCCCTCTCCCCTGCATCAAGGCTGAGTAACGTATCCCATTATAGGGATTGGGCTGTAAGAAGCCAGTTCATGTACCCAGGATAAGTCCTGGTTCCATTGCCAGGGGACCCTACAAACAAATCAAACCACACAACTGTCACCCACATTCAGAGGGCCTAGTTTGATCCCATGCAAGCTACCCAGCTGTCAGTCTGGAGTCCTTTGAGCTCCCACTAGCTCAGGTCAGCTGTCTCTGTGGTTCTCTTCATCATGATTTTGGCCGCCCCCCCCCCTTGCTCCTATAATCCCTCCTCCTTCTCTTCAACTGAACTCCAAGATCTTGGCCTGGTGCTTGGCTGTGGGTCTCTGCATCTGCTTCCATCAATCATTGGATGTAAGTTCTATGATGACAATTAGGGTAGTCACCAATCTGACCATGGAGAAAGCTAGTTCAGGCACCCTCTCCACCACTGTTAAGAATCTTACCTGGGGATATCCTTGTGGGTTCCTTGGGATTTCCCTAGCACTAGGTTTCTCACTAACCCCATGATGGCTAAGTTTGTCAAGATATCTCTTTCATTGCTCTCCCTCTCCATCCGTCCCCCAACTCAGCGATCTCGAACCCTCATGATCCTGGCCCTCATCCCCTCTCCTCTACTCTCCCTTCCCAGTTTACCCAGGAGATCTTAACCATTTCTACTTCCTGGGGAAATTCATGCCTGTCCCTTTTAGGGTCCTCTTCTTTGCTCCTGTGAGGCAAAGGACACTGTCAAAAAGACAAAAATGGCAGTTTATCGAATGGGAAAAGATCTTTACCAACCCCACATCTGATCGAGGGCTGATCTCCAAAATGTATAAAGAACTCAAGAAAAACATCAAAAAACCAAATAATCCGATTTTTAAAAATGAGGTATAGACCTAAACAGAGAATTCTCAGCAGAAGAATCTCAAATGGCAGAAAGACATTTAAGGAACTGCTCAACATCCTTAACAATCAGGGAAATACAAATGAAAACAACTCTGAGATACCATCTTACACCCGTCAGAGTGGCTAAAATCAAAAACACTGATAATAGCTCATGTTGAAGAGGATGTGGAGAAAGGGGGAAACTCCTCCACTGCTTGTGGGAGTCCAATCTTATTCAAGTACTCTGGAAATCAATATGGTGGTTTCTCAGAAAATTGGGAAACAACCTACCTCAAAACCCAGCAATACCACTCTTGGGCATATACCCAAAAGATGTTCAACCACACTGTAAGGACACTTGCTTAACTATGTTCATAGCAGCACTGTTCGTAATAAACAGAACTTGGAAACAACCTAGATATCCCTCAGTGGAAGGACAGATAAAGGAAATGTGGTCCATTTATACAATGGAGTATTACTCAGTAGTAAAAAAACAATAACATCATGAAATTTGTAGGCAAATGGATGGAAATAGAAAAAAAATGATCCTGAGTGTGGTAACCCAAACTCAGAAAGACCAACATGGTGTATACTCACTTATAAGTGGATATTAGACACAAAGCAAAGGATAACCAGGCTACAATCCACAACCCCAGAGAAGCATCCAGTGTCCTTAAATATTAAGAAAACTTTCCAGTCTTTCCTGTGATTCCTTATAATCTTTTAAATTTCTTCTTTTTGTTGGAGGGGAGGGTCTTATAATCCTAATGCATCTAGATGTAAATGAATTTTCTTTTTTATTCTCAAAAATATGCAATCATTCTTCAGTTCCCATATTAATAGGACATTACTGACTATGAGAGAAAGTGCCTCCCCAAGTCCATTTTTTAGAGCCAAGAAAAGGACCCATTTATTATCTAGTGGCACTTCTTGAAAGTGGAGTTCTTAATCGTCTCTATCATTAATGGCAGCAACAACAACTTAGGAGACACATTACTTATGCCAAGCTAATCTACTTAGAGAAGGTGAAACCAATGTTAGCAATTTCAACAAATTAAAAGAATAAGTGATTTAAAAAAAACTGAAAATGAGGGAAGAGAAGGAGAAGTCATTTTGGCTTACTATTCGAATGATATGCATCCATTAACATTGAATCTTCCCTAGATGAAATCTTAGAAAGTTTAGTGTTGGAAAGAGGAAAAAACTCTTGATATGTAAGTTTTTTTCTAAATAAAAATGGATTGCAAATAATTCAATTATAAATAAATTGGAAGAAGTAATGAATTGGCTTAAGTGTTTTAAGTAATTAAGCCACTGACTCATGCATTTTCATTTGGATAAAACTAATATAAGTATTCACCATTGATATGGCATGCATTTATATATCTGTTCATGTCACACTACCATTTATTTATTACTTATTTTGGTAAAGGAATCCAGAGGAAATTGACTTATCCATTGACTAATATCTATATAGAAAAATAAATTAATTTTAGAGCTTTCACTATGCACTGTTGCTACTTTTTATTGCTGTGACGATACACTATGACTAAGGCAACCTACAGAAAAAAATTGGTTAGTGGAGGCTTACATCTACAGATGATGAGTCCATAACCATAGGGGAATGGCAGTAGCCAGGCATGTCACTGGAGCAGTAGCTGAGAACTTACAATGTGGTCAACAAGCAGGAGACAGAGAGAACTAACTGGAAATGGTGTGGGATTTTTGAAACCAACAAGCCCTCCCCTAGTGAAATACCTCCTCCATCAAGGCCATACTTCCCAATCCTTCCCAAAAAATTCCATCAACTGGGGATTAAGTATTCAAATATATAAAGAGCAATTCTAATTCAAACAACCACAGCATATTTATTGACGTTAACAACAAGAATTTACTGAAATTAACAAGAAGACCCTGGCAAACAACAGTAGACTGATATCTTAAATTTTAAACTTAATAAATGAACAGTGATGGAAAACCTGGACCTCCAGCTATAGAAAGAACAGAATAGTTTCCAGAAAGCAAAAAAATAAGAAAATTCTGATACTTTTTCAAGCAACTAGAGTTTTATTTTCCAAGACCTATATTTCATGTCTCTTGTCTTCCAGATATTATTTTTAAGATTTATTTATTTATTTATCTGGTTTTTTTTGTGTGTGTATGTGTGTGTGTGTGTGTGTGTGTGTATGTGTGTGTGTGTGTGTGTTGTCTGCATGTATGTCTGTGTATCATGAGTGTGCCTAATGCCTATGAAGGTGAGAAGATGGGATCAAATCCCCTGGAACTGGAGTTACAGGTGATTGTTAGTCACCATATGTATTTTGGGAACAGAGCCCTGGGCCTACTAAAGAGCAGCAAGTGCTTTTAGACACTGAGCCATCTCTCCAGTCCCAGATGTCATTCTTTGCATTTGGGCATATATTCAGAAAGAAGACATTTTGTGTCCCCATACACCTAAGATTCTAAAATTAGAAGCAGACTCTAAACAATGACATCTACCCATAACCAGATTAACTTGTCAGCCTCATGGGGGTATGTTACAGAAAGTATGAGAAGTGTGCATTTTCTCAGGATGGACATTTACTGGTGGTTCTCTGAATATTTTGTTTAAATGAAGATTTGACAGCTGGACTGGCTGAGAGTGGTGACAAGGACATTGATTCTGGGTGTTGTCAGTGTAGATGGGGTAGAAATGCTTCTAGAAGAAGGAAACTGTATGTGGAGATCGTAGGGAAGGGAGATGGCTGGATGAAGGAACCTAGTAACTGACATGAGCTTTGGAAAGCAAGCTGGTGGTATCCAGTAAGGGTGTAAGCGTTGTGAATGTGCTAAATGTTTTTATCTTTGTATATAGAAAAAGGAAAATCCTGAACAAAGCACAATGCATTGTACACTTTAAAAACACTTTTTACCTGCAATCAGGTGGTTTGTATATGAAACAAAAGGAAATTGGAAGGTTATTGCCATAATGCAATCACAAGGTGATTGGATTAGTACTGCCATTATGGGGATTTAGGCATATAGAAGGAAAACTTGGACTCATTCAGGAGTATGAGCAAGGAAGATGAGTTACTGATTGCAGAAGGAAACTGACTAGGTGCTGAGAACATCCATTTGGTAAATAAACTGTCTGGAGAATTATGCAGTGTTTGAAAGGAAGATTATTATATTAAGTGTAGTTATACTGAACTTGAAATGTACAATGCCCTGAAACTGGGAACATCACAAGTTGGAGGATTAGTAAGAGGCAAGCAATTCTAATTAAGATGATATGAAAATATACAATGCATATTTTACAATATATATGTGACTATAATAATATCAAGTATGAGAAATAATTCAGTGACTCAAAAGGCATTAAATGGATCTAGAGAGGATGCTCAGAGATTAAGAGTGCTGGCTGCTTCTGCAAATGGCCTGGGTTTACTTCCTAGAATCCACATGGTAACTCATAACTGTCTGTAACTCTAGTTTCAGGGAATCTGATGCCTTCTTTTGACGTCCATGGGCACTGCACACATGTGGTGCACATACACAGATGCAGGCAAAGCATTCAAAAATATAAAATAAAAATGATCTTATTAAAAATGTATAAACTTAATTCTTACATGAAGACAGAATGCAAAGCACTGATGAACACAGATATTTAAGTAAAGAAATGAAAACTTGGGCTGGAGAATTGGCTCAGCAGTTAAGAGTGCTGGCTGCTCTTGCAGAGGACCTGGATTCAATTCCCAACACCCACATGGTGGCTCACAATCATATGTATCTCGAATTCCAAGGAATTTGACATGGTCTTCTTGCCTCTGCAGGCAGCAGGCCTTCACAGGATGCACAAAGATCTATGCAAGCCAAACACTTATACACATAAAAGATAAATAAATCTAAAACAAAAATTTTAAATATAGAAATTGAAAGCTTAGAATAAAAAAAACAGTATTGAAAGAAAAAGAGAGTAATATCATAGAAACCAAAGACAGAATACTTTAAAAAGAAAAGGGGTAACTGTTTAACACGTTGTTTTTGAAATTTTTGAATTTTGTTTATAAAGCAGGAAGTCTCTTTGTATTTGTGAATTTTATAACATGAAAGTTCCTGGTGACATTTAGGGAAAAAAATCTCAAGCTTCTTGTTGGAGGAAAATAATGAGTTACTAAACAACACTATGAAACACATGTTAAATAAGTAGACATTTCTTTACAGAAATTCCACTTAAAAATAAGCAGAGAAGAAGAAACCACAAAGAGAATATCGGGTTCAATACAAAAGGAAGGAGCTATGCAGTGTGTTGCATTCTAGAGGGTTGAGACAGCAGCATGTCCTCAATAGTGTTGCAAAGGTCTGAGGAGAGAATGGAGCTTATGATAAAGACAAAGTGAGCATAGCTGAGGGAAACCCCAGAGAGGAGCACAAGATCAAGTGGTGAGCATTTCTATGTGTGCAGGCAGAGAAGGGCCGTTTACCATAATTGAAATGCAGGTAGGTTTGCCTGGTAGGATCCTGCCCTCACTCTGGCACATGCTCAGCTTGAGTTCTTGCCTCTTATGTCATCAGCGGGTGCGGCCGACTACATACCCGCCTTAAAAAGCCAGAGGTGGACCCCAATCCTCTCAGTTCTCTCTCTGCTCTCTGCTCTGCTTCCTCTCCCCTCTTCCCTCCCCAACCAGGCCTGATTCCCCACCTCTCCCCCTCCCCCCCCCCCCCCCCCCCCCCCCCCCCCCCCCCCACCCCTATCTTTCCCTCCTAATAAAGCTCTAAAAGTACCACTGGGTTCTGTCATGACTGTGACCTTTCCATGTGGTAACCAGTGACCCAGCGCCGATTACTATCATTGCCTTTGAGTTGAAAAAAAAAAAAAAACAAAAAAAAAACCTTCTCACATAATATTTGTATGATAGCTGGAGTCAAAAACTGCATTGAATGCCTCCTTCCATATGATAACAACACACAAAGATAATAAAGAAGGCAAGTAACAAATAACCTACTGGATATACTATAAGCTTCAGGGAGAAAGACATATTCATGCAAGTACTATATTCTTTGTGGCACTTTTACTTATCTTTTTTGAGAATTCCATACAATGGACTTTGATTGTATTCACACCACCTCCCCCTACTCCTCTTAGATGCAACCCCCCCCCCACCCTCCAACCAAAACAAATTTGTGTCCTCTTCTATTTCCAAATTCAGGTCCATGTTGCACTACCCGTATTTTGGGTGTGTGGCTTTCCCTTAGGGCATAGTAGACCCACCAGTGGCCACACCCTTTAAAAATTGTCTCTTTCTCTGCTGTTTGCTCCTCAGTTGAGGATGGAACTTTGTGCCCACTTCCCTGCTCTCTGGCTTGAGCTTCAACACGTTGTCAAAGCTTCTGCAAGTTCATATTGGCAGCTGCCCTTTCATGTGCAGAAAATGCTGTTTTCTTGTAGTCACCTACTGTCTCTGACTCTTCCAGGCCTTCTGGCCTCTCTAAATGAGACATCTGTGTCACACCTGCTTCTCCAAAGATTCAGGTATCAATGCTATATTTTATGAAGAATTTAATAGAAATTTGAATTAAATGCTTAAAGGGACATGAAAATTGAAATCATAAACACAAGTGAGGGATCAAAAGACAGTCCATAAGATACAGAATTACAGCACATTATCACCATGTTATAAACAGCAAACAGATTAAGATGAAGGAAAGGTTTATCTAATACAGCTGAAAGCTGAAACTTGAATTTCTTACATAGAAATAAATTGTGGTCATAATCTTATGTATTAGTTACATTTTCTCATTTTTGACAAAGGCATTTTAAGAAATGAAAGGATTCTATGAGCAAGGGGCATCAAGACCATGATGGGGAAACCTCCAGAGACAACCCAACCAGTGGGAACTCACGAACTTTAGATCAACAGCTGTGGAGCCTGCATGGGACTGGACTAGGCCTTCTGAACAGCGAGACAGTTGTGTAACTTGATCTGCTTAAGGGGCCCCTGGACAGTAGGATCAGAATCTATTCCTGGTGCAGGAGCAATCCTTTTGAAGACCACTTCTATGATGGGACAACTGGCATAGCCTTGAGGCAAAGGGAGGGGCTTGGACCTGCCTCTACTAAATGCACCTCCCCATGGGAGGCCTTACCTTCTTGTAGGAGGGAATGGAGGGGTGGTTTGGGAGGAGAAAGCTGGAGGGGCAGGAGGAGAGAAGGGGAGGATCTTTAGTATGTAAAATGAATAAAAAATTTTAAATAAAAAATAAAAAAATTTTCTTAGTAAAAAAAAAATCTGAAACCATATAAAAATAAAAAGAAAAGAAAAAGAAATGAAGGTTCATTTTGGTGCATGGCTGAAAGTCCATCATGTGGAGGAAGAATGGTGGTGGGAAGCTGGAGTAGCTGGTTCCACCATCAGGAAGTAGAGAGGGGTGAATCCAGAAAGAAATCACTTTCTCCATTTTTCTTTGTGATTCAGCCTAACACTGGGTCTAACTGATGGTGCTGCCCACATTTAGGATATGTCTTTCCATCTTAGTTAAATCTTTCTGGAGCTACTCAGAGGCGTGTCTCCTAGGTGATTGTAAATCTAGTCAACAATGGAGATTAACCATCGCATAGCCCCATTGTACTAATAAGCATAGCATCACAATAAATGACATGAAATATTGCATTATTATATATAATCCAGCCATTGAAAAGCAAGTACATCTAGATTAATTACCAAACAGGTGACATTTCAAAACTGTTCACGGGTAGTAGAAGACAAAACTAAAAACTGTGACGATAAAGGTTGAGGAAAGGGCTCAGTGGGTGAAGCACGTACCACACAGCGTGAAGAATTGAGATTGGATTTCCAAAGCCTCCATAGAAGCTGGATACAAAAATACCTGTCTGTAATCCCAGCTCTCCTACAGAGAGATGGGAGACGGAGACAGGAGAATCACTGGAATTCCAAAGATGGATTGGCCTAGCATTCACAGAGGTAAACAATGGACCCGGTCTTAAACAAGGGGGTAGGCAAGGATTGGCACCTAAGGTTGTTCTCTGACCTCTATATGTGTACAGTGAAATAGTGAAATATGTCATATGTCCACAGTCACAAATATCAACACTTAGGACACACACAAGGATTTAAAAAAAGGGGGGGGGATAAAAATAAAAAAGCTCATGGTGTTTAAAAAAAAATAAACAACAACAAAACACCTAGATTCAACTAAATTAAGGCCCTCCAAATATCAGGACACATACAGATCAAATTTCACAGGTAAATAATCTAGTTAATGCATGAAAGTTAAAAAAAAAAAGTTTGAGACAGCTAGGCAAAAAGCAAGCCATTACCCAGGAAAAATAATTGGGTCACTGACATTTTCAGAGCAATTCCTGAGCCAGAGAAAAATGCACCAGAAAGTGTAAAGTGCTGATGGGAAGAAAATGTGAGCAAGAATGTTATACTAGCCAAGTTTTTTTTCCCACTTAAACTTTAAAAAAGAGACATATTTTTAAAAGTGAGGGAATAAAGCATTCATGTCAATAAAACACTCATTAACTAAATTGAGTAAGGGAATTTGAAGTAGAAAAAAATAAGAGTCAAAGATGAATGACAGATAGATGGTCTGTCTATGAAGATCCAGTAAAGAGTCTGTGATTGTATTTCCTGTGTTCAGAAAGAACATGGGATCTTGTTCTAGTTTCTTCTCTGTTGCTACAAAAAAACTCCCTGACCAAAAGCAACTTAGGAGAGGAAAGGGCTTATTTCAACTTATATGGCACAGTCCTTCATTGAGAAGAGTCAGGACATGAACTTGAGGACTTTGAAGCAAAAACCACAGAAGGACTCTGCTTGCTTGCTTGGTTCACAGGCTCAAACTTAGTAAGATTTCTTATATATCCCAAGACCACCTGCTCAGGGAATGGTGTCACCCACGGTAGGTGTCATCCTGTATCCATTAATAATCAAAATAACCCCTCACAGATGTGCCCACAGGTCAATCAGATCCATCATTGCCTTAATTGAGAATCCATTCTCAGGTGACTCTGAACTGTCAAGTTGACGGTCAAAGTTAACTAGGACAGACATGTAGCATTTGACAATTAAAAAGATTTATGAACTGCAATCCCTTTTAAAGTGTAACAATGAGACACAGTCAATAAACGCATCAAAACTTGAGGTAATCAACTTGGGAAGAAAGAAATTGGCAAAAGCTGGCTTAAAAGACTGGATGTATTTAAAAAGAAAATAGCTAAGCATCTGTCTTGGTTAGGTTCACACAGTAATACACAAAGGGTGTAAACTTCAACAAACATGAATGATAGTCCCAAAGTGAGTCCCAAGTGAGAAGAGCAGGTAGACTGTGAGAAAATTCTTTCTGTCATTACACAGTATTGAGGACTTCTGTAAATGTACAGTGTGAAGCTAAATGAGGAAAGCCAAACCATATCATATAAGTAGTCATGTCTAGTTTTATAATATTATAGGAATATTTTAACAAGTTTCTCATCTTCAAAGTATAATGTACACGAGTATTTCAACATATACAAATATATTATATGTTTGTCGGTATATGCACAGAGGTAATATAAAAGCAAAGGGGGGATGGTTACTGGGGACAGACATGGTACCAGTGATGGAAGGAGGGAATTAGATAGGGTCAGGGGCCATGAATAGGAACAAACAATGTTATGATAAAACCCATTATTTTCTGACCTAACTAAAATGAATATTAACTGACAAAAAATATATATACATGCAAATTCACTCGTATAATGTGTATTCAGATTTCATCAATCATAGTCATAGAGAGCATCACATTAAAGCAGAGAGTCTGGATTAGGGTTACAGCTCAGTGGCTGAGGCCCTTTCCGGGCAAGGTTGAAGATCAAAGGTGAGATCACCGCAATCACATAAATGCCAGGTAGACTACGCCTGGGAAAAGACTCATCTCTACTGTTCAAATTCTTTGTATCTATTAAGTTCTACATGCACACTACACCTATATTTTCTACTAAAATAAAATACCTAGAACTTCACTTACCTAATGTTAAAATTATTTTCTCTTCCAAAGGGGAAGAATATTGATGATGTTTTTTGTTTATTCTTGTATGTATTAATTAGACTTTTAAATATGCATTCAGTTAACATTCTTTATATGTCTCTTTGATAGAAGCTTATTATTTTAAATATAAAATTTAATTTCAAACCCCTTTTGATTAAATAATATCAAATCAAATATCTATTAATCTAAAGAAAATTTTATATTAAAATAAGGCAATCTAATATTTGTAAAATCAATATGCACATGCATAGACACAGAACACATTTTCTGATATGGAATTTAGAATCTACTCTAATGTATGTGTCCTGATTGCAGAAACAGAACAATCATTCTTGTTAATTCTGAATCAGTCAGGATAGCTGTTCTTCCTTCCTTCTTCCGATCCCCCCCTGGCCTTCCTGCTTCTGCCTCACTCTTGACTCTGTTATGTATCAGGCTGGTCCCATTGCAGGAAGATCGTGACCACCAGTACCATCTTAAGACATCCCAATTTCCACGTTACTTGTCAACCTCTTCTTATACTTCCATCATTTTCCTGTCATTATATGGTTGGAAGGTACTCAGTAACTGACACATTCTAGGCATGTAGTCTCAAATTGAACCACACTTCCAGCCTCTTCCATTAGTTTGCACCTGTGTTTTCTGATTGATTTTTGTTTGTTTATTTGTTTTGCATTGTTTTAATGAGATAGGGTCTTGCTATGCTGACATTACCAGACTTGGTTTATTCTAATAATTTTATATAGTAAACAAGAATTATAAATAATATGTCATATAGAGAAGGATGTTTTCTTTATGAAAAATGAATAATTAACATCATCTAGTTTCTTCAACTATCCCTATCAATGTATTTTTATAAGCCTATCTACTTTTACATGATAAATTCTAGATGTGAAATTTCATGAAAGTTTGGTTACTTTCTCACTATACATTGACAATGAATCACTTTTATTTGTAATTCATGCTTTTTTAAAATTTTTCTAAAGAGAATATCATACATATGACAATAATTTTAGGAAAATAATGGCTTGATTCTTCATATATAATTAAAGAACATGCGCTTTACTTCTGCTTAGGTTCTTTATTTTAGAAGGGTACAAGGTAGGCACTTGCTTAGAGTAAGTTTTCTTGTTTTATTTTCTCTTTATAAATTGAGAATCTTTGCCAGAATTCCCACTCTGATGAAATGGTGCCAACACTGCATTGAAAATGACTCTATTTCAGGCAATTTTCTAACCTCATCACTGCCTTGTTGACTGTCTTTTTCTTTTGACAACATCACAACTCCTAGCATTCACTTGCTCCTTCAGTTGTGAGAGCTGACTTGTGGTTCCACATATGACACTTTATAGCACACTTACAGGTGTCTGTGTGTCCCTTCTGTCTCCTTCTACTACAAGGCATCTGTGATGGTTTGTCGAACCACATTAAAGGTCTTTGAAACTCTACCCTTGATGGTACCCACTGCATCTATAACTCTTATAGTCTGTCTTGGCAAACACAGCTTGTAGCCAACATCAAAGGCTTAACCTTTAAAAGATCTGGAAAGGATCAAAATGACAACAAGATAAATAAATACAGGATTAGAGAGATTTTTCCATGATCAAGAGCATTTGCTGCCCTTCCAGAGGACTTGAGTTTGGTTCCCAGAATATAAGGAAGGCAGTTTATAACTGCCTGTTAACTCCAGCTCAAATAAATAAATAAATAAATAAATAAATAAATAAATAAATAAATAAATAAATAAATAAAATATAAAATCTTTAAAGAGGTAAGCTAATAAATAAAATAAACACGCAAATCATTTGAAAGAAAGATAGAATGAAAGAGAGAGGAGGATACTTAAAGAATTTCAACATTCACTGGACCCTTGGAGTGAAAAATGCCTTGAATTGATTACCTTTGGTTATTTTTAGTATTGATGATACTGAGTGAAAAATAGTTATACATACCTTCTAAAAAGGGTACTAAGCCATATATTCCTTTATGGCTTTTTATGTTATAATTTAATGTGCATGAGTGTTTTGCTTACTCATTTATTTGTATGTGAACCACATCGATGTCTGGTTTCCTTGGAGTTAAAAAGAGAATGCCAGATCTCATTAACGAGACTTGACTGCAGCTGAAATGGGTGCAGTAAACAACAATGAATGTCAATGAATGCTGAAAAGTGATATTTTGTCTTCACAGTGTGAGAGTTCAAAGTCAGGCACAGAACATATCCTCTTGACTCTATAACTTATACGTACTTCTAGCATCCAGGAAGACAGAAGTGTTCTTTGACAATTTAATATATTATGCCATGTATTCAATGTAATCAAACACCTTCTTCATTCCTTTCCTACCAGTCTCTACTAGATTCATGACTTTTGGTTTGGTTCTGTGACCTATTTAGGGACCACATGTGTGATCAGAATAAGACTATCCTTTAGAGCTTGGTGAGGTCACTAGTGGGTACATAATAAAGGCAAAGGCTCCCCTATCATTGAGTCCATCAGTAGTAAGTAGTTCATCCATGATGGGTAAAGGCTCCCTGAGCCCCTCCTCCATCCATGCCTAGCTGTTGACTGAACCATTCCTGTGCAGACCCAGGGCAGGCATCCTCATCTGTTGTGAGTTGTACTTATGAAAGCTGCATCTTGCCCCAAAAATGACATTTCACAGTCCTGCTCTCTATTCTCAGTCTCTTATGTTCTTTCTTCCCACACTGGGCAATGTTCCTTATAACTTACAGGTAGTTCTTCAAATATCCTCTTTAGGGCTGAGCACACATCTGTCACTTATTCTCAGCACTTTGAACAGCAGTGAGTTTGTATTTTCTTTGCATTCACCACTATTCTCCAGAAAGAAAAGCTTCTTTGATTAAGGCTGAAAGCAATATTACATAGACCTTTCTTGATCCTCTTGATAGAATGAATGTTTTCCCCACTCCTGAACAGATGTATCAGCACTCAAGTCCCTGGAAACCGTGCTTGTGGTCCAATATGTAGAAAGACCCTCTACAGATGTAATTAAGTATTACAGTGATCACACAAGAAGACTGAAATCACCTGCTAAGTGTCTTTTATGAGGCAGAAGATGGGGTACGGGAGACAGAATGAGCAAGATTCAATGAAGATAAAGTGATGTTGTGTATCTAGGAGACACCAGCTGCTAAGAGAGGCAAATTCAACAGCCTTAGAAGAAGACACAGCCCTGCGGACTGGATTCGTGAACTCTGGCTTCCAGAACCATGTCAGAGAGCAAGTTCAAGGTAGTTCGCTGCGGCCATGCTGGAACACAGATACAGTTGTCCTGCCTGAAGCCATACTATCTTCTCTCCTGCTTAGTATTTTTGTTCGCTATTTATCAAGACTAGTCCATGTCCTTTTGTTTGTACATTATTTCTGCTCAGAAGCTTCAGGTGGGCAAGGGAGTGACTTCTGTTCTTCCTATCTTTACAACTGCTTTATTTTCTCCTGCTGAACACCATGATTGCTGACCAAGCACTCCATCACTGGGCTAAAATCCCTAGATGTTTCTAAATTTTTTTATGCTAGTATACAAAGTGATGTTTCAGTATACATGTTTGTCATTACATTGTGTTCTTACTCACCCTCCTCTCTACTCCCTTCCACGATCCCTACCTCATCCAAATAGTCCTTCTTTCTGCTTTCATGTAACATGTGCATTACACTCTTCTTTTGAGACAGTATCTCACTATGTGGCTCAGGTAGGTTTTGAACTTAGATATTCCAGTCTTCACCCTCCAAATGCTTGGATTATGGGTATATGTGACCATATCCAGCAAAACACTAGTTCTTTGATAGTGTCTAGTACACTCATTTAATCATTAGAATGCAGGATGGACAAAAGTAGGAAGAGGAGATCCTATTGGATACAAAAGGAAAGAAGAAAGAAAGGAAGGAAGGAAAGAGAGAGAGAGAGAGAAAGAGAAAGGAAGAAAGAAAAAAGGAATACAAGAGAAAAATAAACAAAAAATATAGTGCAAGGCAAAGGTGCTCATACTCCTGTAAATAACCCTAAGAAAAATCACATAGGACACACCCACACATGTGTGTGCACACACATACACACAGCAACACAAGTACACATGCACACATGAACAAAAAAGCACATGTAAACAGGAGTACTAATTGAGAAAAGGAAAGGGATTAACGAAAATAGGAGGGGACATGAGAGAGTATCAAAGGGGGAGGGTATAACCAAAATACGTGCAATATAGGCAAAAAATGTACTAATGAAACTCATTATTATGCAAAATGGCTATGTGGTAATAAAAACATCAAGTAAGCAAATAAAAGGAGTCTGAAGAGTTAGTTCAGTTGACAAAGTGATGCCCAGAACACATGTAAAACTTGAGTGTGATGTCCCTTTTTATAATCCCAGCATCCACCAGTCAGAGGCAAGTGGATCCCTGGGGCTAGACTAGCCTATGTGGCGAGTTGCAGGCCAATGACAGACCCTGGCTCAAAAAGCTATACAGATGTACCAGAGGACTGGCACCAGAGGTTAACCTCTAGCCTCCATACTCATTTGTAGACAGGTACACACACAAATACACATACACACTCACAAAAACATATACACACACACACACAAGTGGGTGCCAAATAAAATGAATAAATGAATAAAAAGTTAAAGCTATCGTTTAGTCTTTACATATAATCTGGTGGAAAGCTGCAAGAAATGGGAAGCATTTGTCTTGCCCTTACCCACTGTACCACATGTTGACTTGGCTGGGAAGCAGGCAGGAAGCTCAGTACTGTAACAGTTCCCTAGGTGAAGGACAGTCACCCTCCAAGATCAAACCCACTGATCAGCACACACTTCTGCTCTCTTGTTTTCCTCCCAGATTGCCGAATCATGAAGCGAAGGCAGTACAGCAACATCTGCTTACTCAGTGGCTCTTCATTATCTTTGTCACTTCCATTGCCACAGTGACAGCATCAACGCTCAGGAGCAAGGCTCCAGTGGACTCTTTCCTAGCAGGACCAGCTGTGAATAATCTACACCAGAGACATCATTTCTCAAACCCAGCTCCTCTGCAATATAGAAGAACCAGTTGTTGCTCAGATGTTCCCCTGGAGATACAATGTGTTACAGATTGTCCAACACTCCTAATGCTCAACATCCTGAACTCAAGATTTTGCACTCCACAGAGTACCTTAGCTCAGTTCTGGCTATATAGGTTTTAAGTGACTTAAGGCCAAAACTTTTTATTACCTTTCTAAATCTAAAAGGTTTCTTTATGACTGACAGGATTCTAATGGAGATGAATATGATTATTTAAAAGTTTACAAGTCATTAAACCCAGGATACATTCCTAATACCCTTGATTATTTTTTTAAATTTTTTTATTCATTTTACATACCAACCACAGATCCCCCTCTCATCCCTCCTTCCAGTCCCCTGTGTCTTTCCCTCCCCAACGTACCTCTCCTCCCCTCCTCCAACAGGGTAAGTTCTCTCATGGGGGGGACAGCTAAGCCTAATACATTCCTTCCACTGCATCAAGGGTAAACAAGGTGTCTGACCACAGATAATGGGATCCAGAAAGCCAGCTCATGTACCAGTGATAGATCCTGATCACACCACCAGGGGCCCCTTAAAAAAGCCAGCTACATAAATGTCTCCCATATGCAGAGGGTCTAGTTCGGTCCCATGCAGATTCCATAGCTGATTATTTCTTTTAGTAATTAATCTTAAAAATTTAGTCATGACACATTGAGACTATTTATAGTTGTCCTAAACTATACAAGCTTGCTGGTTTTTCTTTCTACTGGCTGAGTTTTTTGTTTTAAAATTTCAAAATATCTAATTTGTTATAGAAATATCTAATAACTGTGTATTTTGTAAAAAGATTGGCAAAGGTCTTGTGATTTCAATTTCCTCTATTAAACGTTAAAGGAAACTTTGTAAAGAATAAGTGTGTGAGAAAACTGTTTATACCGTGTAGCTGACGAGATAACATGCATAGCAAGTACTTACTGTCCAGGTGATAAATATGGAAATAAAAGAAAAATTTCCAGAAATTTATGTCCCCTCTTGCTATATGCAGAAAAGAATTAAGATCTACCAAAACTCTAGGCTAAAGAGATTGGTCAATGGTTAGGAGTGCTTGATGCCCTTCCAGCAGAGCAGAGTTCAGTTCCTGACACTCACACAGGGTAGCTTACAACCAGATATAACTTCAGTTACAGGGAATCCAGTGCCCTCTTCTGATCTCTACAAGACTGCATATACATCACACACACACACACACACACACACACACACACACACACACACTACTAAAAATGAAATCTTTTTTTAAAAAAATGAGCAAAAACTGTGCATATCTTTTCACTGCACAAATAAATCTACTCTTATATGACCTATAGGTGAAACAGATCCCACTAGAGTGTACCCGGAGGTTGATATTTAGTATATGTCTAATATATACATCTCTGGATTCATAAATTGTATTTCCTTTACCAAAATACTCTCCACTTCTTAATTCAGTATACACACAGCCACAGAATAAGTGAATTATAGTGGCTTAAAATTTTCCAAATGTTTTGGTTTTGTTCTTATTTTAATTTTTAAAAATTTCCCTAAATCTTATGTTGATGGACCAAGCTACAGTCTCACATAATTATATGCAAGATTTGTGCCAAATTATAGCACCTGGAGTTTTATTGATTGCCTATATTCACAATTGGCTCAATCAAAGGGATGCAGAGGGTGAAAAATGACAAAAGGAGCGGTAAACAATCAAACAGCCAGGAGCCATCATTAGCCCATCTTCCCGTTGACTGAAGATCTTACTTTAGTTAACGAGGATGCAGATTAATGATATACAAACAGCTCATCCTTTGTCATTTTTCCAGCTAGGCTTAGAGGGGAAAGGAGCCAACCTAATTATACAAACTGATGGAAACACAGAAGGGTTTGGCCAATTATTCTAAGCAACTTTAAAACACCTCAGATGTCTTCAGCTCTGATAAAATGGAAGCTGGAACAAAATAGTACATCATAAAACCACAGTGAGCAGCCCTAGTTTTAATGAGGACTTAAAACATCTAGTATCTCTGATAAACCCAAACATATAAGGCACAGAACAGCAAACGGGTCTGCTGGTGGTTTGCAGACTGAGTAGTCTAATATGAGTTCTCCAGGCACTTCAAGGTCCTTAGAGCTGCAGTGCTTTGATTCTGTGTACAGTTGCGAACTCGCTTAACAATCCTGCTCTAAACTCACCTGCTCTCTTTGTCCTAATATTGAAAGTTTCCTTCCTGATCATCTACTTACTTTGCTAGTAAAATCTTTTTGTTTTTCTTCTTGTTTCTTTTCTTTTCTTTTTCTTTATTAAGAAATTTTCTACTCCTCATGCTATCCACAGAACCTCCCTCCTCCCACTCCCAGCCCTCTTTCCCAAGCCACCCCACATCCCCACATCCCCCAAATCGAAGTCTCCCATGGAGAGTCAGCAGAGCCCAGCTCACTGAGCCTAGGCAGGTCCAAGCCCCTTCCCACTGCACCAAGGTTGTGCAAGGTGTCACACCACAGGCACCAGATTCCCAGAAGCCTGCCATGCACCAGGAACAGATCCTGATCCCCCTGCCTGGGTGCCCCCCCCCAAACAGTTCGAGCCAGACAACCGTCTTCCATATCCAGAGGGCCTAGTCCAGTCCCATGGGGGCTCCACTGCCACCAGTCCACAGTTCATGGGTTTCCACTAGTGTGGTCCGTCATCTCTGCACATCCTCCCATCATGATCTCGACGTTCCTAGCCTGCAGTATCTCTCCAATCTCTCATCAGTTGGATTCCCGGAGCTCAGCCTGGTGCCTGGCCATGGATCTCTGTATCTGCCTCCATCTGTCACTAGACAAAGGCTCTATGATGGCATCTAGGTTATTTGCTAGGCTGGTCACCAGAGTAGACCGGTCCAGGCACCCTCTGGACCACTGCCAGCAGACCAAGGTCCAGAGAGGCTAGCTAACAGGAAAAGACCCTAGGAGGGACACATGGATGACCCTGTGAAGGAGAAGTGGATGAAATCTACATGAATGGACTGGATGTGGGGGGGTGGCAGAGGGCGAGGAGTGGAGGATGAGAACATAGGGAAATGGGAGGGTCAAGCTGGAACAGGGACAGAGTGGAAGGGCAGAGAGGAAGATATCATGATAGATGAGGACATCATGGGACTAGGAAGAGGCAGGGTGCTGGGGAGGCTTTCTTCTTGTTTCTAAGTTAGGCTTTTTCTTAGTTTCACACATGCCTACGGATGACTCTGACCCCTTACCCACTCCTACCCCTTTGTACCTCCCTCCTCATAATTCTCTTAAACACATTCATGTTCATGTCTGTGCCTTTAATGATGTGTTTAAACAGAGGTGTCTGTATGCCCATGGCAAAACCTTTTCCTTTCATATGCATAGTAAATACTTTTAGGAAATATTCTGAAGAGATATTTTTAAACCCTACATTTCTGGCTAAGGATAACTCTCGGTGGTGGAGTCCTTGTTTAGTTTGTACAAACTGGGTTTGATCTCCATCACCAAAAGGGAAAAAATAGCAAGAAAAAACAAGAAGCAAAGTCTGCCATACTAAAGCTATTCTTAATTTTTTATTTAGGCTTTTTAAACTCCTCTCTCTGTCTCTCTCTGTCTGTCTCTCTCTCTCTCTTTGTCTCTCTCTGTCTCTCTCTGTCTCTCTCTCGTGTCTCTCTCTCGTGTCTCTCTCTCTCTCTCTCTCTCTCTCTCTCTCTCTCTGCCATATGAGTGAATAGCAGTACTTATGGGGACCAAATGAGGGTGTCAAATCTCCTTTAGGTGGAGTTACAGGTGATTGCACCTGCCCAATTTGGTTCTTAGAGAAGCAGCAGAAGCCACTCTTAATGGCTGAGCCATTTCTGCAGTCCCTGCATCTGTCTCCTTGTGACAGTATGTTCATGTTACTGTTCATGCTTTTCAGAAACTATTTTAATCATATCTCTGTATATTATCCTCCTTATGAGGCCTTATATTCTTCATTGCTGATATAAGCTTTAAATCATTATGTACATTTTAGAACATATACAGTACTAGATCAGTAACTGTGTACTACAAAAGCAAAGGAAGGAAGGAACAAATGATTGAAGGAAGGAACAAATTTGGATCTCCAGTGCTTCCTAGCTCAAACCTTAAGCCACACTGTAAATGTTTTTTATCCAACATTATTGCTCAGTTTAAAGTAATAGGAGAGCCACTGCACCACACACATGAGAATCATGCAGAGGAAACCAGCTTTATTCCTGTATCTGACACCATTAAAATAGGAATCCATGCCCCAAGAATCCAGGAAAAACTCACAGAAAAAAGAAATCATGTCCTATATACAATACAGTGGATTTATCCTGAGCTATGTTCCAGGCAAACCCAGAATAATTAAAATGTTTCTTCCATGTGTTACCTTCAAAGCAAAACAAATCACAGGAACATCTGCATTGCTAATGGGTTACCAACAGGGTAACCTACCTGTAAGTGAAGTAGTAGACAAAAGTTTAACATGTGTAAGGGTTCTACCATGGCTCTGTAGGTAAAGTGCCTGCCATGCAAGCATGAGACCTCTATTTAGATCTCTAATACTGACATAAAGCCAGAAGTGGTAGTATATGCCTCTGTAATCACAGTGACCCTGTAAGGTGTAGAGGAGACAGGAGAATCTGTAGAATCTTGTGGGCCGGTCATACTTGGTTTACTAAGTGGCGAATAGGAGATGTCATCTCAAACAAGATATAGATGAGGAAGGGCACCTGAGATTTTCCTCTGACCTCCGCATGTGTGCCATGCCATACTCATGTTCATACCTACACATACAACTATAAAAGGCACAAGTGCACACACAAACACACACTCAATCTTATAAAAATTCTTCATCGTGGAAAAACTTTAGTTCTGGAAAAGTTACAAAGTTAGTAAGGGAAAATCTTCTCACATTCATATCTACATCTTATTGGGTTACCATTTTATATTCTCAGAGATAATTTAACTTTATTTTGATGTCTTTAGCTGCATTTTAGTACTTTTCAATCTGTTTTGATTTGCCTGAAAGCATATTTTAATACTATGATTTTGGTCATTAGGTTTTGTTTGTAAGATTTTAATATCTTATGATGCATAGTCATTTTATTACTATTTAATATTTTTTGGCTTGGCTGTTCTATATAGCTTGTGTATTCTTCCAAATAGAATTCAAAATTATGCGATATTGAGTGTAGTTTTTCTAGTTAAATAGTTATTGTTTCTTTTCACTCATGTATTTAGAGCTTGGTAGAATATTCTCCCTTTTCCTTTCACAGATTTAAAGGAAGGTTGTGGTGGTATACTGTTCCCCAAAATATTGTGCACCCTAATAAACTTATCTGGGGTCAGAGAACAGAACAGCCACTAGATACAGAGGCTAGAAAATGGTAGCACTCACGCCTTTAATCCTAGCATTCCAGAGGCAGAAATCCCTCTGGATCTCTGTGAGTTCAAGGCCACATTGGAAACAGCCAGGCATAGTGACTCACGCCTTTAATCCCAAGAAGTGAGCCTTTAATCCCAGGAACTGATGGCAGAAAACAGAAAGGTATTTAAGGCATGAGGACCAGAAACTAGAGCTGGTCAAGCTTTTAGGTTTTTGAGCAGCACAGTTCAGCAGAGAGGCATCCAGTCTGAGCAAACAGGATCAGCTGAGGAATTGGCAAGTCGAGGTGGCTGTGGCTTGTTCTGCTTCTCTAATCTTCCAGCATTCACCCCAATACACAACTCTGGGTTTGATTTTATTAATAAGAACTTTTAAGATTCCTGCTACAGAAGGTTTCTTTCTTTCTTTCTTCCTTTGATGGAGTCTAGATATCTTTTACCTATTATTCTGAACATTTTTATACATGTGGATATTGTATTTCAATCACATTCAGTTCCCATTACCCTCCTAACTTCTCTTCCCGCTCCCATGGATTCCTTCTCTATTACCAATGGCATACATTTTGTATGATTGTGAGAAATTTCACTTGGTAGGAAATACTAAGAAAATAAATGATAAATGTTCAATGGGAGACAAAGTAAGCATCTGCTTTTTCTGCAGACAAAAGAAAATGTAACAGGCCCTGATGTCACTGAAATATAATATGGTTGCTAATCTCAGTGGATTACTAGGCATTAGCAGATACCCCTGCCATTGCTCCACGCAGGAGCGTTTACATTGCTGCTTTACATCTAGAATGTACACCCTCAAAGAGTCCCAGGGTCTCCTCTCCGCCTCGCCAACACCAGACTAGAGAAGTGAGTTCTCTGAGTCTCAAGTAGCAATCAATTACCTACAAGGAAACCTAAGAAAGAAGAAAGAAAGAAAAAAGAAAGAAGGAAGGAAGGAAGGAAAGAAAGAAAGAAAAAAAGGTGGTTTCCTCAGGAAGCTGCTTGTCTCCTGATCCACTTAGAGCAGTCACAAGGGTGTGGTTCAATGTTTGTTCCATGATGAAAAGATTTCATATTTGAAGAGCTTAAAAACAATCTACGTGTAATAGTTAATATGTTATAGTATGTAATTATTATAACGTTATAATATGTAATAGTTAATATTCAATGACTCATAGCTGGTCAAAGAGCTGATAATAAATAATTGTGGGTATTCAACTGTAGATGGGTGTTCTATGTCAACCTTCTAGGCAAGTCATAGGGGACATAGAAGAATGGGCAGAAAAATAGCCAGAGGATGGGGAGGAAAGTCATGAAGTACTGACTTCTGAGCATGATATGGCTGAAAAATACATCTACCCTTTTCCCTGGAGATATGACTGATATAGTAGATATAGCAGATGCCCATGCCCCGTGATGGCCTCACAGTCATGTTTTTTGGGTACTAGTCTGTAGCATGAATCTTAAAAGTTCTTATTAATAAAATCAAACTTGAGCCAGGTATTGGGGTGAACACTGGAAGGTCAGAGAAACAGAATAAGCCACAGCTATCTCACCTCGCTGAATCCTCAGCTGGTCTTA
>CABHPH010000282.1:4863-18091 GCA_902168325.1 Peromyscus nudipes
AGGTGATGGAGAAGGCACCTTTGGTCCTGGTTCTGGAGGAGGGCAGGAATGGGAAGGGGTGGGGCCAGAAGGTGATGGAAGGGTCTTTATGCCGCTCACCTGTATCAGGGGCTGGTGCTGTGGTGACCCTAAGGTCAAACTTCTTGCAGGTGACTTTGCTTTTGACTTTGGCATGATACACTGTCACCACCTGGTAAAAGGAGACAGAGTCCCATAGGAGCATAGGATGACCGAGGACAGGGAGAGGGGGACAGGAGAGAGCAGTGGGCCCAGCAGGTGTGGGTTCCCCTTCCTTACCGACAGCGTGCCCTGGCCTTTTCCTTTGGCTGTTAGAGAGAAGGCTTCATTTTGCTTGGTCTACATAGAGTTGGGGAAGAGAAGAGGGGTGTTAACAGCCAGCTTCAGGACCACAGAGATGGCTCAGTAGGCGAGGTGCTTGCCTTATAAATGTGAGAACCTGGGTTTGATCCCAAGAATCCATGTAAAACAAGCCAGGCATGGGCTTGAGATCCCAGCACAGGGGAGGCAGAGAGAGGGGGATCCTTGGGGCCTGCTGACCAGCCAGCCTAGTCTATTTGGTGAATGTTAGCCCAGCGAAAGACTCTATCTTGACACACAAGGTGAACAGCACTGAGGAATGACATCTAAGGTTGTCCTCTGGTCTCCACACACACATGCACAAAAGTTCCCACACCTGTACACAGGCATGCACACACGTGAGTGCACATACAAGGCCAGCTGCCCCTGGCTCTGATGGCTCTGGCAGTCATCTGACTTCTCTCCTGCAGCCCTGGTTGGTACAGAAGGTGGAAGCGAGGGAGGTGAGGGGTGAGGCTGTACCTCTTCTGATCGTAGGAGGCCACCAGTTTCCCAGAGCAGGCGAAACTTGGTTGGGGAGCTGCGGCTGGGGAGGTGGAAGGACACATCCATGTTCAAGTCCTGGTGGTCGGGGACGTCTGTCTGGTATTGGGCCAAGGCTTGGAATACCATGAAGGTGGCCTAGAGCCCATGGGATAGAAAGATGGTTAGCTTTGCATTCTAATTGGTGGTTAGGATGTGCTGGGGAGAGATAATGATGTATGGATCAGAATTATGCCATCAGCACCACACACAGAACCTGCAAAGATAAAGTTAGAAAGGGGTGGATGTCCCAGAGCTCTATGTGTGAGAAGGTCAGGCCAGGGCTGGTCATCAGTCAGTCTGTGGCCTAGAACCCACCAGAGTGTGAAGAGAACAGTGAAAGTCACTGGATACTGAAGGCCTGTCCAGAATTCTCCAAGGAAGTAAGATTTTGTTCAGAAGTTACCAATGCTGAAAACATGCCAGGATCTATCAGAAAATCCAAGTGTAAGACTGAAGGTCTAGAACCTCTAGACCCATCAAGAGGAAGGAGTCTTAGACTTGGGCTTAGGAGGCCAGGAATTAGTCTAGAACCATCTCATGACCTGGAGTGTGGAGGCACCAAACTCTAAAATGATACTGAGGATGGAACATTGAGAAGTGATTGACAGCCCATGAGAAAGAAAGATCAAGCTTGAGCCTGAGCTTGCCCTAGTTGCCCAAGTCATCATCTGGAAAGCTCTAGAGGAAGATGCACCAGGCAGTACCCTTGTGTAGATGAGAACTGATATAGAATATACCGACAAAAAGGTGATAGTTAGAGTCTGGGTGGAATTGAGATCTTGGTCTAGAACTCACAGATATGAAAGTGTGCCATTTGAGAACCCAGTGGAATATAGGATGTGATCTAGAACCCACATGTGAAAGAGAGGGACACGGGGAGTCCCCTGGAATGAAGGAAATAATCTAGAACCCTGCAGTGATAGGGTGACATTGGGAGTCTGGTGAAACCACGAACCCACACAGGAGAGAGGAAGACACTGGGAGCCTAGTCAAATTGAGACCATATTCTAGAACCTTCCAGTGATGGGGGGCATTAAGGTCCTGATGGAACTAGAAACATGACCTAGAACCCTCCAGTTAGGGTGACATATGGGGAGCCTAGGAACATGATCTAGAACATTTTGATGAGAATGGGGGATACTGGGAGCCTAGCAGAAGGAAGAATATAATGTAGACCCCTCCAGCAAGCAAGGGCACCATTGGAAGCAGCCTGGTGGAACAAGGCAAGTGATGTAGTTTGTCTGCTTGCCTGCAGTCTCCCACGCTGCATGACAGGGGAGCTGCACTTCTGAGTCTTGGGTCTCCTCCGGGAGACCTGGGAGGCAAGCGCTGGCGCTGGAGGCCACTTGCCTGTGTGGAGCCATAGCCGCCTCCATAGTATCTCTGCTCGTTGAGCCAGCGGACCACAGGAGGCACCGAGTCAAAGTCCTTCAGTATCAGCAGGGCCAGGAGGGCATAGGATGTGGCCTCCACGTTGTAGAGCTGCTGGCCAGGCTCCTCCCAGCGGTTCCGATCTGCACAGGGGACACCCCAGCCCCTCATCCACTGCCTGTGCAGCCTGAGAGTGGTTCAGGAGCTAGCTTTCCCCATGCCCGGGTGGCCATGTTTATGCTCGGTGTGGATTGTCAGTTTGAGTGACCTGGGAGACAATCCCCTGGCCTTGCCAGCGGGGGCTCATCCTGACTGTTTGGACTGATGTGGGAGGGCCCAGCGTGGCTGTGGGTAGGAATATTCCCTGGGCTGGGGGTACCCGACTGTGATGGAGAAATGAACCCAGCACTGGCGTGCTTACATCCACCCTGCTTCTTGATTAGCTCTCCCTGCCTTGACTTCCAGCTGTGATGGACTGCCCTCTTGAACTGTGAGCTGAAATGAAACCTTCCTCCCTTGAGTTGCTGTCATTTGGGTATTTTATAACAGAAACAGGAAAAGAAATGAAGACCATCTCCAGCCACCAGCTCCCGACTGTCCTTTGGACTTGGATGCCCAGTGTAAGGTTGAATGAAAGATGCCCTAGGCCTCTTGTGTGATTTACATTGAAGAGTCAACAGACTGATGGACTGAGTGCAGCTCAGTGTGGGGCCATCCTCCCCACCCCTCAGCTAAGAACCAGGCATCCAGGCTCAGTGTGTGTGTCCAGGACACTTCCTCAACCCTCAGCCATGCACCCTTCCCCTTGAGGTGACCCTCACCCCCCCCACCCCCCCTCCCTTAGGGGGGCCCCCCCCCCCCCCCCGCACCCCTTCTCCTTCAGGTGACCCTCACCCCACCCACACACCCCTTCCCCTTGAGGTGTCCCCTTACCTTTGGCTGTGTTCAGAAACTTGGTGACATAAGGTTCCTCCAGTTTTCCCATCAGGGCCAGGGCATACGCAGCAATGGCCACTGTGTATGGTCTCTGCAGGTTCAGGTAACTGGCTTCGATGTACTCTCCTGCCTTGTTAATGCTCCCGGGAAGGCTCTGTGAGGGACAACAATTGGGATCTCACAAGCAGGATTTCTGGGCCACCAGGAGAGTATCTGCCTTGTGGGGCTCCCCTGTATTTGACGTGTTTGGCTTTAAGAGTTCCTTAGTTGTTGGGCCACTGTGTGGCACCTCTGTGCTGAATCCGTCTGTACATTAGGGGTGTGCAGGAGTGTGGGACTACAGGTTCTTGAGTGGGTGAGCCCTGCTTCATCACAATGGTGGAATACAGTCCTGTAAATACTCCCCTAGGGCTTATCACTAAAATAAATAAATAAAATAATGTCATAAAATGTCCCAAATCAGCATAAGCTAGAAACCAGATTCAGCAGTAGGTCTCAGCCTATGCCAGATGGCCTCCCCCATCATTATCGCCATCATCATACCCTCAGGGACTTGTCATTTATTCATTTATTGAACTTGGATGTGTAGCTATTTGCTCTGAGTTGAAACATTCCTTCCAAGAGGATGGGGATGGCTCATAAAACTCAAAAAGACAAAGAGAGACTTAGAGGCTCAGAAGGCTCCCAAAACTCGCAAGTGCTCCGGACTCTCCTGAGAGGTATGAGACACACCATGTCCCTCCCGATGGCTACAGATGCAGTAAGCAGTAGGGGTAGGGAGTCTCTTTGGTAGACCTGCCCACTATTGGGCAGGGACTCTAGGCGTGAGCTTTTGTGACTCTTTACCCATGGTGGGGGTGGGTCTTGTGGCAATTCAGCTCCCCATGCCCCCATAAGTGACCCAATAAACTTGATGTTCAGCAAGCTGAACTGGGGCTCAGTCGTTTCCTTGGTCTGTTCTTGACCACTGTCTAGGGCCATAGACGTTTCTTTGGGTCTCCCCGGGAAAAGTCACATGCCAGACTTCATGGAAAGCTCTGAGGTCACAACAATACACAACAGATGTCATGGACTTTCTCAAGATCATCTAGATAGTAAGCCGAGAGGGCCAAACCTCCCAGCTCAAGGCAACAACAGCTCTCCTGGCTAGCTTCAGGGGAGCCTAAGAGAGGAACCTCAGAGGGTAAACTGCCTAGGTCAGATCGACCTCTGCTCATGTCTGGGGCGGGGGGATTCTCTTCATTGTTAATAGATGTGGGAGCGCCATGGTGGGCAGCACCATCCCTAGGCAGCTGGTCCTGAAATGTCCCAGGAAGCTAGCCAAGGTACAAGCCCTCCAGTAAGGCAGCGAGCAGCATCGTTTCCTCGGCTGTGAGTGGGATGAGTTCGTTGGTCTGAGGTAATGCTGTGTGGAGCAGCCAACATGCCTGCCTTTGAGTCCCTGCCTCGACTTCCCCCAGGCATGTCTACACTGTGGAGCTACAAGCTGAAAGAAACCCTTCTTTCCCTCAGGTTGCTTTCTGTCAGAGTGTTTGATCATGGCGACAGGGAAGAAAGAAGAACAGCCCTCCCCACAGCGTGGGTGGGTGGCGGGATGGAGGGCTGACAGGATACTCACGTTGATCTGCCCCTCACAGATTTCTCTGGCTTCCTGCAGAGCGATGAGCACAAAGGCTGTGAGGGACACATCAGCCTCCTTGGTGTTCTTCAATCCACCCTGGGAGGAGGAGGAGAAGTGGGTCTTTATGCGTCCCTACCTGGCGACCATGTACCCTGAAGACTTGGGGAGTCTGGGCTCGGCTCCCCCTCTAGGGTGAATCAACTGAATTGTTTGTTCATTCTGTGTGTCACCGGGTTCCCCCGTACTGCTGCCCCTGGTGTAATGGCTGAGGAAAAGCATTCATGGCTATCCCTCACAGGGTTTCTTGTCCAACAGGGAGGATGGACATGAGTCAGTCAGCGGCTCCACAGACGGACAAGTGCTCCTTGATGTGTGGTGGGGCCACCCCCCGACAGGTCCACAGTAAATGCAAGTGATCATGAGTCGAAACACTTAGTAGGAGCTGGGGAGATGGATGGTTCAAGCCTGAGCAACTGAGTTTGATGTCCCAGAACTCACATTTATATATATCTGAGTGTGGTGGCATGTGCTTGTGTAGGCAGAGACAACCAAACCTCTAGGGCTCAGGGACGGGCTAGCCTAGCCTACTTGGTGAGCCTTGGGAGAGTGAGACCCTGTCTTTAAAAAAAAGGTGGACGGCCCTTGAAGACTGACACCCAAGGCTGACCTCTGGTCCCAAGCACAATACCATACATGTCCCTCCCGTGGCTGGCTCTGTCAGCCTCTGATTCTTGCAACAGTTTGGTGTTTTACAACTTTGTTCGCCCAGCCTCCACCTCCACTAAGTGATCAGGCAGATGGAATGGTGCTCTTTCCTCTCCATCTCGGGACCCTCTGTCTGGAATCCCCCTGCCTCTTACAATCATTTCTTGGTGAATCACGGGTCCGTCCTCCTGAAAGACACCGTCCGGCTTCTGTTTCTCCAAAATCAGCCATTTAACCGCCCCACACAGGACTTGAGAGTCGATGGCAATGAGGTTGGCAGCCAGAGCAAAGACCTTGACCACGTAGGCGGTCAGCCTGAGGGCGGGGGTTAGGTGGACATCAGATGTGAACCAATAGGCTTTTGGAAACAGAGAATGGCATCCTCACCCACCAATGAGCAGAGAGGGTCGGTGCCAGAGCCCCTCTGGGTTTTTCATCTCAAAGCGCATGAAGCTGGTGCATAAAGGTGTCTAAAGCTCACTCAGTTCTGTAACCTTGACTGTGGACAGGGAGGGACCAGACTGCTCTTGGTGGGGACTCAGGCTTTGCTCAGGTGGGTGTCGGGGTGTCGTGGGAGCCACGCTGAGCATCTGTCCTTACCAGGTGCTGGGTGGCCGGTTGTTGAAGGCAGCATAGGCAGAGCTGGGCTGTTTGAAGGCTAGCTGCTGAGTGTACCCTGTGCGGAATAAACAGGATCACTAAAGGGAGGGGTGGGCTGGGGCTGGGCTGACTAGGGTGGGCAGTGGGTGCCCCGAGGGCAGGACAAGGATGCCACCTATGTGAGGTGGGATGAGGGTTCAAAGAGTGTGGGACCGGGATCCTGGGGAGGGGGAGTGGGTTTTAAAGGAGGGCTTGGAGAAGAAGCTGAGAGGGGAGGGACAGCGTGGTGTGTGGGCGGGTGGCAGCATGGTGGGGGAGGGCCTCACTGAGGAGAGCGGGAGCAGGGGTGCTGTATGGAGTGGGGCAGGTGTGGAGAGAGTAAAGAGCAGCCAAGAAGGGCACGGATTCTGGAAAGAGGACTCAGTCTGGGTCCCAGGATCAGATAAGAGGCAAACCATCCCTGTAGGAGATGCAGGGAGGAGAGTGGTTTGGAGGAGAGGTAGGGCCTCGGGAGGAGGGGTGGGGCTCGTGAAATTGAGGAGGGGCCTCTGGAGGAGGGGCGGGGCTTGCGAGGTTGAGGAGGGGCCTCTGGAGGAGGGCGGCGCTATTGAGATTGAGGAGGGGCCTCGGGTGGAGGGGCGGAGCTTATGAGGAGGGGAGGAGCCTTTGGAGGAGGAGCTGGTTTGGGGGTTTCCAGAGCAGGCCCACCTTTCCTGATGAGCTCCAGGGACTGTTGCCTCTTCTCCAGGCCAAACTTCTCCCACTGTTCTGTCTGGTCTAGGTAGTGTACCGCAATGACTGTGGGTGTCATGCCAATCATGTTCTGCTCCCCACAGCCTGAGGGGGTCACGATCAGGTGTTTCAGCCGCTCCGCATCCACTGCATCCTCGGCCATCTGAGCCACTGGGGTCCCTGTAGCCGAGGGTGGAGGAAAAGGTCTGTTCAAGCCGGTCTCTGACCAGAGGAAGCTTAGAGCTTGGGGACCGAGGAGGGGGAGTCCTATGTGGGTTTAGGGGGAGGTTGTACCCCATCTTGGACATTTAATTTCACCTTTAGTTAAAATAATGGCAGTAGCAAAGGACAGCTCTGGCTTAGAATTCATCACTACTGTCTGTTGGAGAACTCCACATAGCATCTCATTTAACGCCCAAACCACTTTAGAGTTAGGTACTGTCTCTTGCTCTGTATGGTAGCTTGTCTGAGAGGTACAACACCCCCTTCTTGCTCTTCCTGGATCCACGCAAGAAGGGCAGATCCTCTGCACTTGGCTGGTGTGGCTTCTCATTAAATATCTTCACCAGCAAATGCTATTTGCTAAACTAACTTCTGCAGGAGGCTCCTGCAGGCCGACCCAAGCCGCATTGTTCCAGATGAAGTGGGGGGTTGGAAGTGCTATGGGTCAATGCTCACAGCAAACAAGGCAGAGCATGTCTGTGGTGTTTGAATGAGAACAGCCCCCAGAGGCTCATATATTTGAATGTTTGGTACCCAGTTAGTGGAACTGTTTGGGAAGGGTTAGGAGGTGTGGCCTTGTTGGAGGAGGTGTGTCACTGGGGTGGGCTTTGGGGTTTCAAAAGCACAGAGCAGGCCCAGTCTCTCTCCTCCCTCTGCCTGTGGATCAGGATGTAGCTCTCGGCTACTACTCCAGCACATGCCTGCCTGCTCCCTGCTGTAAAGATCCCAGACTAAGAGTTGCTGTGGTCAGTGTCCCATCACAGCTATAGAGCAGTGACTAAGACAGTATCATTGCCCTCATTTTTCACAGGGGGAAACTGAGGCACGGGGAGGCATTATGTTAAGAAATGAGTCCCAAGTCAATCAACTTGAAATGGCAGAATTGAGATCCAAATCCTGCATCCTGGTCCAGGGTCTCCCCCCTCCAAGAGATGGAGCTCCGTTCGTAGCTCCCAGCTACTCTGACCCCTGCCCAGACCCTCATGCCAGGGAAGAGGCCATCGTACCTTGCAGGAGAATTCTGGTCTCTGAGTCTGTGTCTGGCACTTGGTCACTGAGGTCTGCAGCAGGCACATCCTCCCTCTGCACCCCCCCTGCAGGATGAGTGTGGAAGAGACTCAGGTAGGACCAGCTCCCCCTGCCCCTTTGCTGGTGCCCTACACCACCCTGCCCACTCTGCCTGCCTCTCACCTTGACCTAGGTGCTCTGGATCCAGTGTACGGACAGCCACGGTTTTGTTGACTCTCATACCTTCCGGCTGTGAAGGAGGGTGGATAAAACGACAAGAGATACATGGATGGTGAACAGGACGCTGTTCGGAGAATGACCCCTTCAGAAGGACTCTGCCTCTTCTCCCTGTGGGACCTCTCTGTGTCACAACTTCTTCTGAGGAGGGGACACAAACACCTACCTTACACTCTTGTGTGCATGTGTGTGAGAGTGTGTGTGTGTGCGTGCATGCCTCTGTGTGTGCATGTGTGTGACTAAAGTGTGCGTGTGTGTATGTATAGTGTGTGTGCATGTGTGTGTACACATGTGCATGTATTGTGTGAGTGTGCATGCTTGTGTGAGTGTGTGCAAATGTGTGTGCATGTGTGTGTTGAGTGTGTGCAAGCATGTGGAAGTGTCAATGCCATATGGCTTCTTCTATCCTTATCTTTTGAAGCAGAGTCTCTTGACGAGTCAGCCACTTCCTCTGGTATCTGTCTGGGGGCTGAGGATCTAAACTCAGGTCCTCACGATTATACAGCAATCGCTGTGCCAGGGGAACCTCTCCCTAGGACCTTTTAACTTTTTAAAACCTGAGACAAGGTGTCATTAAGTTAACCCTGCTGCTCACAAATTCACGATCCTCTTGCCCCGACCTCCCCAGTGCTCGGATGACAGGTCGTACCCCACTGAGGACAGAGCCCAGAGCTTCTTCGCATGAAGTAGCTAGCGCTCTACACACAGCCCTGGCCAGCTCTAATCTCTGTGACACCTGGGCCCTAAGATGATCCTTGGTGTCTCCAAGCCCAGGTCAACAGCAAGGAGAGCTGAGGGCAGGGACAGCAGATGCCCCCGAGGACTCACCACAACCTTCAGTGTCTTCTTCACACCATCACTGATGAAGTGGCCATGGACGGCAGCCTTGACCTCCACCTCCTGGAGGCCGATCTTCAAGGGGACAAGGACATATGGCACGGCCACGGAGGACTTGGGAGGGATTTCGATGGTCTGGAAGTAGCGCTTCTTGGCAGTGGCCAGGCTGCAGAAGGCTGGGTTGTGCAACAGCTCCACCTTCACCTACAGGGAGGGAGGACCAGGGCAGGTGAGAGAGAACCAGGGCAGGTGAGGGGAGACCAGGACAGGTGAGGAGAGACCAGGACAGGTGAGGAGAGACCAGGGCAGATGAGGAGAGACCAGGGCAGGTGAGGAGAGACCAGGACAGGTGAGGAGAGACCAGGGCAGGTGAGGGGGGACCAGGACAGGTGAGGAGAGACCAGGGCAGATGAGGGAGGAGCCAGGGCAGATGAGGGAGGAGCCAAGGCAGATGAGGGTGGGGCCGGTACAGGGTAAGTGAGGGAGGGCAAAGGTGGGTCGGTGGGTCCTGTTGAACCTCTCAGCTCTGGCTTGCTCCCACCTTCAGTTTCTCATGCTCACGGTAGTTGAACAGCACTGCTCTTATCTCCACTTGCTCATTGCGCACCACAGAGTAGGGGAGCCTCAGGTCAATGAAGAAGTCCTGCATCACTTTGATCTCATACGGGTCCGCCACACAGATCCCTGTGGGCAGAGAGAGCAGTGTGAAGGGTCCAGGTGGGAGGGCTGTGCAGGGAGGCCTAGCCAGGCCCCTGGTTCAAGTTCCCTCGCTGGCCATGGCTGATCCCGTTCACAGAAAGGTAGAGACTAAACACGCACATGTGACTGACAAACCCCAGATGTGGTGGTATCACGGCCAGCTGTGTCCAGTCTCTATGTGTTTACATGTACACATGTGTGCACGGGTGCACATGCGTGAGGAGGCCAGAGGTCGATACTGGGTGTTGTCTTCAATTGCTCCTCCACCTTAATTAATTTTATGTAGGTGCACATGTACTCATGCAGTACCCATAGAGGCCAGAAGAGGGCATCTGATCCCCTGGAACTGCAGGCAGTTGTAAGCTGCCTGAAATGTGTGCTGGGAACAAAACTCTAGTCCTCTGCAAGACTAGCAAATGCTTTTAACCACTGAGCTCCCCCGGCCCTCTACCTTACTTTTTGACACAGGGTTTCTTACTGATCCTGGAGCTAACTGATTGGCTAGGCTGGCTGACCAGGAAGCCCAGCAGTCCTCCTGTTCCTGCCTACCCAGCACCCGGACGCCCTGCCTATGTTGGATCTGCAGATGGAGCTTGGATTCTTATGCTCAGAGGGCAAGTTCTTCACCTCTGAGCCACCTCCCCAGCTCCTCCCTTACCTTTCTTGTCTGACAAGCTCACGGCCAGAATCTCCCAGGTGGTGATGGAGTCTTTGAGAAAAATGTTCATGACCTTCGTGGAGATTCTGGGTGGGGCAGAAATTTAAAATTTAAGGAGTAAGATCTACCAGGATAGAGAAGGGTGTGGAGGTGGGGACCCCTGGGGACAGGTTAGAGAGGAGCCTTGGGTTGCACCTGTGGCTTTGCTAGTTCAGGCCATGGACCTCCATGGTGACTCCAGAGGAGACAGGAAGTTGGCAGGTGCATGCAAATCACATGGAAAAGAGCTTGTTGGGGGGGATGCTCTCTGCCCTCAGGCAGGAATGTGGACTAGGGGTGTCCTAGCCTCACCTGCCTTTTCAAAAATGTATTTACTGTGTATGTGTGAGAGAGTGTGTGGCCTCCTGTCCTAACCTCATGTGGAGGTCGAGGACAACTTGTGGGAGTTGGTTCTCTCCTTCCACCATGTCAGTCTTGTGGCCAACACCTTTACCCACTGACCATGGAGCCATACCCATTTTTCTCCGGTTCTTTCAGCTCCTCTATGGTCCATAACCAGCTCTCTGGAAACTGGCTTCGAGAGATGATATCTTCTTCGGGAATTATGTCTTCATCCATGTCACCTGAGGATGAGTAGATGTGGTTTGGAAAAAGACCCACTTTGGGGTGGGTCCCTTGCATACATTTATGTAAATGCATTGACCCTGGGGTGAGGGTTTCCCGCCAGCCCCAGACGCGCTGGGGATTTGTGGGGAGTCCTCTCTCCATCCAGGAAATAAAAACTAAAAATCGTGTTCTACAGATGTGTTGGTATCATATGAGCATCATACAAGCTGGTTGGGAACTCACTAGGTAGCCCAGGCTGGCCCGGGACCTACAGTAATCCTCCTGCCTCAGTCTCCTGGGTGTGCAATGACAGGCATGTGCCATCATACCTACTTGTGATGTGGAGTGATTGTAGAACTTATCTTCACTTTGCTGAAGATGTATTGGCTTGTGGGATGGGGGAATAGGTCAGTACGAGGAACGCCCTGGGCTCCCTCATCCCCTTCCCTTACTTCCTTACTCTCTTCCTTGCTATGAAGCCCAGATGGGCTCCACCCTCCTCCTTCTGTCTTCCCAGGGTTCAGGACTGGGGCCCCAGTCTTTGGGCCACTCTCCCAGCAGACAGGTGCAGCCACCCCATCGCTGAGCCCTTCCCCTTTGGGGTGCCACTCACTCCTGGCCAGGCCCAGCACTTGGTCTCGCTGGTGCTTGCGGCGAATCTCAGTGATGTAGTTACAGCAGTCTATGAAAGCCTTCACGCAGTTCTCCCCCTGGGTGATGAAGCGTGCCCGGCGCTGGCAGGTGAACCTCATAGGGATATCCCGCATGCCGTCCTCACAACACTTCCGCAGACCCTTGTCTGTGTACTGACCCGCTGTGGGAGGCCCAGACCCGGCGTCAGCCTTAGCCATCAGGAGAGGATCAGACCAAACTCCAGGTAGAACTTCCCTGGGGTAGGACAAGGGAGGCAACCCTCCCTTCCTCCCTTGGGATTCTAACAGGATGGGAGTGGGTGATGCATGGAGATGGTGTCCATCTAACCTTTGTCCATCCTCCTTTCCATCAACTGTACCGAGCGGCGGCGGCGGTGGGCAGCTGGCTTGGCACACTCAAGATCTGAGGGAGGGACAGGCGTGAGATGGGTGAGGCCAGGGTGTGATTGCACACTTTTTGCAGTAGAGGAGACTGAGGCTCAAGGAGCAGCTGGCAAAACAGCTCAGTGGGTAAAGGGGCTTGCTGCTAATCCCAGTGACCTGAGTTTGATCCCCAGGACCCACATGGTGGAAGGTGAGAACTGACTGGTGTGAGTCGTCTTCTGACCTCCACATGCATGCTGTGGTGTGAGCGTGCACATGCGCGCACACTCGCAGGCACACACACACAAGCTCCTGTGTACACATGTACACACTTGTGTACACATATGCACATCAACATGCACATCCATGCGCATGTGTGCATGCACAAATGAACATACACACACACACACACACACCACTTTGATTAAATGCAATTAAAAACTAATTTAAAAAAAATCAGAGATGGCAGGTGCTGCTGTGGAGGAAGGTGAGATTCAGTTTCCTGCTCTTGGGGTCCTGCTCTTATATGGGCATTGGGGATGGAGGCATGTCCCTCCCTGTGTCCACCCCTGGTCCCTTTTCCCACCTGTTCTCTGATCAGTCTGCAGGCCTTGGCTTGTCTTGAAGGCCAGGCCTGCATCCATGAAGACGCCCGCATAGTCCTTCCCGCTGCCTGGGGTGCAGCCTATGTCTGCCTTCTCTACCACCTCCCAGATCTGCAAGTGGGGTGAGATGGGGTGGGTGGCAGGGTTTGCGAGGAGAGGCCAGGTCAGCAGACCCTCATCCAATCCACGATGAAGCTCAGCCGGCCGTCCCCATACCTCCTACCCTCACATCCAGCCCCTGACAGAATCCCAGCCCAGAATCGCACCCACCACACCCTCGTTTTCCCAGACTCTGCTCCAGGTCCGGCTCTGGGATGCAGGTGCTCACCTTGCTCTGGGTGAGTTTGTTCTTCTTGTTCAGCACAAACACACCCTTATCCACGGCAACCAGCCCCACTCGGGCCCCCCGGTTTCCCTCGATCCTGAGTGTTGTTTGCTGCCCAGGTGCCAGCTGTCGGTTATCTCTGTGGTC
>CABHPH010000283.1:0-64424 GCA_902168325.1 Peromyscus nudipes
TTCTCAGTATGATGTAAAGCATGCGTGGTAAAAAAAAGAATATTGTGGCCTTAGAGGGAAAGAAATCTGAGAGAAAAGTATCCGTCTTTCACCATTATTTGATCTCTCTACTCTTTTTTGTGTTTATTTGTTCTACCAATTACTGAGGGATTGGTGTAGTCTTGAACAGCTATTGTGGGTTATTTGTTTTTCTTGCTCTTTTACTAGTTCTTCTTGATATATGATGGAGGTTTTATTTACTTATTTTTTTTTTCTGGGTAAAGTGTCGTCTATGAGAGTTGTGTCGTGTTGTGGCTTGATTCTTTCATCATAACCCTTTTGGTGTCATCCCTAGTAATATCCCTGTTCAAAAACATACTCTAAACAGCGCCATGGGGTCCTCTCCTGGCTTATTCTGAGCATCCCTGTTCAAAAACATACTCTAAACAGCGTCATGGGGTCCTCTCCTGGCTTATTCTGAGCGCTTTCATGGTGCTTCTTGCACCATCCCTTTGCTTTTAATCTGAGGGTGCACCCTTGTTTAATATGAGCCTTATAGTAAGGTCTGTTGTGGAATATTATTTCAAGGTGTGTTACTTTTGTTTATGTTGCATTTGTTTAACTCTGTGAAGCTGTGTTACTGGGCCTGTCTGAAACACCTGATGGGCTAATAAAGAACTGAACGGCCAATAGCAAGGCAGGAGAAAGAATGGGTGGGGCTGGCAGGCAGAGAGAATATATAGGAGGAGAAATTTGGGAAGAGGGTAGATGAAATAGCCAGAGAAGGAGGAGGACTCCAGGGGCCAGCCACCCAGCTACAAAGCCAGCCATCGAATCAGAGTGAGATTTCCAGAAGTCAGAGAAAAGGAAAAGCCCAGAGGCAAAAGGTAGACGGGATAATTTAAGATAAGGAAAGCTGGCTAGAAACTAAGCCAAGCTAAGGCTGGGCATTCATAAGTAATAATAAGCCTCCACGTGTAATTTATTTGGGAGCTGGGTGGCAGGCCCCTCAAAAAAGAGTAAAACCTCCAACAGCAAAGGCCTTGTTTTTAACTAATATTTTAGTTTCTTTTAATCCATGTGCTGAGGTAATTAACCGTTAATTTTTATAATTATTGCATTGTTGCGTGTTTGTTTAGGATGTTGGTACTGGCTTCCTACTTGGTCTTTGTGCGTTTTGTACTGTTGCTATTGTTCTGTCCTTTACAAATATTGTTGCTGTGATCCCAGATTATCTCTACTATTTGCTAATTTCTGTACCTCTTTTAAAAATACTTCTGATTGTAAGTGGGTAGCTGTCTCAGCTTTGACCTGGAAGTGCTACCCCCAGTGAGGCTTCTAATAACTGTCACGCCTACCTATGACCGGTCCCTGAGGCAGGCCCAAGATGGGAGCCCTTAAGACCCGGATGTGCTGCCTCTCTTGGTTCCTGGATGCTGGATGGTAGACCGAATGGAGTTCTCCAGAGAAGCCAGCTGGACTTCACCTCACCTCTCCCGGATCCTGTAACCAACCCCTTTACTAGCTGTAAGTTACCCCTCAAAACAAACCTCCTTTTTAACTACGTGGAGTTGCTTTAATAAATCCTCCAATATCTGATCTCTGTGTGTTTTAAAATGTAAGTATATCTTATCTTAAAATAATGGGACATTATTTCATGTGAAGTCTCAGTATCTTCTTTGTAATTTTTTTGAAATTGTAATAGAGTTATATCATTTCCCTTTTCTCCCTTCAAACCTTCCAATGTACCACCTTCTTGCTCTCTTTCAAACACATAGATTCTTTTCTTTAATTGTATACACATAATGTATACATCTATACATATATTTTATTATATATTAAATATTATTTATATGTGTATATATATATTCCAAAATATGTAAAATACAACCTGCTCATTCTATATAGTGTGACTTATATAGATACATTTTCAGGCTGACCACTTAGTACTGGATAACCAGTTTCGGGACCCTTCCCTAGAGTAGATTATTTCTCCTGCTCTCACCATTTCTTAGTTGCCTGTAGTTCTTTGTGCAGGGTTGAGTCTCTCTTAGTTGGGGTTACTAGTACTGTGATGAGACACCATAGTCAAAGCAACTTGGGGAGGAAAGGGTTTATTTGGCTCACACTTCCATATCGTTGTCCGTCATTGAAGGAAGTCAGGACAGGAGCTCAAACAGGGCCAGGACCTGGAGGCAGGAGCGGATGCAGAGGCCATGGAGGGGAGCTGCTTACTGGCTTGCTCATCATGGCTTGCTCAGCCTGCTCTCTTATAGAACCCAGAACCACCAGCTCAGGGATGGCACCACCCATAGTGTGTTGGGTCCTTCCCCATTGATCACTAATTAAGAAAATGCCCTACAGCTGGATCTTATGGAGGCATTTTCTCAATTGAGTTTCTTTCCTTTCGGATAACTCTAGCTTGTATCAAGTTGATGTAAAACTAGCCAGGACAGAGTCCTTGTGAGTTTTCCCTCATTCGTGTTAGTGTGTCTATTGGTGTCATTCTTGTTCGGCTCGTCTTAGGCAGCCATATTGTTGAGACTTCAAGGATGTCGCGTCTGATGTTTCTCGGAGAGGCAATCTCATAGCAAACTCGCTGTTCCTCTGGCTCTTGTGACATTTCTGTCCCCATTTCTGCACTGTCCTTTGGAAGAGCTTATTTCAAAGAAATGATGAAAATGGTAGAATGCAGAGAGCGGGGAGGAGAGCAAGGGGGACCAAGAGACCAAATAGCCCAGGAAAAAGCGATTGACAATGTTGAAATTAGATATTAAATAGTGTCTACTTCCATGTAGCCTCTGCCCCGAGCACAGGCACAGACCCCGCCTCTACATTATCTGTTCTTTCTCTGGTTGCTTGGCATGATATCTTCTGATGTGAGCATGTGATTGAGCTATCATGCTTCCTGTGCTTACCTGTATGCTTTTTGCCCACAACTAGAGTATAAGGTTTGCAGGCTAGACAGTAGGCATTATAATATTCTTTTTCTTGAGACAGGGTCTCTATACAGGGCCCTCACTGTGCTAAAACTTGGTATGTCAGCTAAGTTGGCCTTGAACTCTGCCTCCCAAGTGCTGGGATTAAAGGTATGTGCCACCACGCCTGGCCTTATATTATTCTTGTAGTTAGGTGCCATTTGGTTTCTCGATGTTAGACAGGGCTGTCTGTAGGCTCCGCACTGGTACACTTTGTACCCTGGTACATTTTAGCACTTACTTGCCCCTCTTCTGGGGAGCTGGTGAGTGTCTTCCGTCTATGGCTCAGACTAGATTTGCCACAGAGAACATTTTGCAATTCTCTGGAGTTTTCCTCCCCAGCAAGAGGTAGTCTCCATTCCAGGACTCAGAGAAGATTGTCCTGGATTCCAAAAGTGGGTCATGCAGGGAAGGACCTTGGTCTTGAGAACCACCTGCCTGGGGAGAAGAGAGGGTTTCACTATGTCCATGGGAAGTACAGACCCTAACAGTCCTGTCTGGTGGGATATCAAATCTGTATTGGTTTTGAGTGTCTGTCCTTTCCTGTCTTCTCTTCCTTTTGGTTTCTTCCCATTCCTCTGTCCATGCTGCTGTGAGCCTTTTCTTATAACCTCTTCCTCTCTCTCCCTCCCACCCTCCTTTCTCTCCTCCCCCCTCCTGTGAATTATCTGCTATTGACAGTGGAGTGTGAATTTTCTGAGACTCTCCCCTTGTCCTAAGCCTTGGCTTCCACCTCTACAGTTCATTCGCTGTGCCCTGGGAGCAAACCATCCCCACTGGGGCTGAGCCTCCAGGAAATGAGTCTGGACTTACTCTCCTGTTCCATTTTCTGAAGTTTTCTCTTTGTCTTGCAACTGAGATGATCAGTTGTTCTGCAGTCACTCATCTGATAGGATAGTTGCGCTCCAATTCTCCTCAGTTTATTTTTACAGATTCTAGAAAATCATGCATGGGTGTACCCTGTATTCCAGTTCCCATGTGACATCCTGTGAGTGTGTGAGTGAGTGTGTGAGTGTGTGTGTGTGTGTGTACGCATGTGTACAGCTGTGTGTACAGATGTGTGAAGGCTAGTGGTTGGCATTGGATGTTTTCTTCAATTCCCTTTTTTTTTTTTGAGACAGGGTCTCTCTCTGCACCCAGAGCTCGCCATTCCCACTAGACTTGCTGGACAGAAAGCCTAGGAAATACTCCTGCTTGTACTTTTTAGTGCTGGAGTTACAGACATGACCTGCTCTGCCTGACTTTTTTTTTCTTTCTTAAATGTGGATGCTACTGATCATACTCAGGTTCTGGGTCTTCGTACTTACGCGGCGAGCCCTTGGCTGACTAAGCCACCTCTCTGGCTGCTGACACCCTCTGAAATGACAGCTCACACTCAGATGCCAAGTAATCTAGCCCTTCTGCCATTAGAGTTCTTCCCACAGCACTAGCCACATTCCAATATGCTGCATAACTCACTCATTTTGTGGATTTGTAGCTCATCCTGCCCCGGTAGAATGTAAGTTCTAATAGGTTAGAAATTTATGGCCATTTTCTTCCTACAACACACAGAACACTATGTGGCATATAATAAACACTCAGTATTTTTTGTTATATAAATGATCTAACCAATATGTACACAGAAAGAACAATGTAGAAATGTTAGTAGTGGGCAACTCCAATTCCTAGCAATGTAAGCATCCCTCATGTTCCTTATTTTCTGCTTTCTCATTTATCCACAGCAAATGTATATAATTTGCTTTGAGAAAGACAAAACAGCTGCTGCCTGCAAGATGTGCTGGGGCGAGGCTGGGCCAAGGGTGGCCCTGAGCTTGTGATAAAGGACAACCCACATCTGATTTACCTTGAGGCCCATGCCAGGAGAGGGAGTCCCTACCTGACCCTGCCTGGAGGTCAGGAACTGGAGACAGGATAGCCCAGAGACCTAGGGTAGAACCAAGCATGACTGGGAAAAAAAATCAATGAAATAATTCCTAATGATATTATGTGATATTCACAGACCGATGCTCTTTGACCATTTGTCATCAGAGAGGCTTCCTCTGGCAGCGGATGGGAGCAGGTGCAGAGAGAGAGAACTGGAGGTCTCCATTGGATCCCTCTCCTAGGATTAGAGCTCAGGGAATCCCATGGAAGACAGTAGGAAAAGACTGTAAGAGTCAGAGGGGATGGAGGACATGGCAGGGGGCACAGCCCAACTTAGCAGGGACCATTGGATCAACTAAGGGGGCTCATATGGGCTCACAGAGGCTGAAGTCACAAGCACGGGACCTGCAGTGGTCCGCACCAGGTCCTCTGTGTGTATGTTGTAGCTGTTAGCTTGGTGTTTTTGTGCAACTCCTAACAGTTGGGAGTGGGTGAGTCTCTGACTCTTTGGCCTGCTCTTGGGACTCTTTGGCCCCTTTTGGGCTGCCTTGTCTACCCTTGATACGAGGGCTTTCGCCTTATCTTATTGTATCTTGTTTGGTCGTGTTTGGTGGTTGTCTCTGGGAGGCCTGATCTTTTTTGAAGGGAAACTGAAGGGGAGTGAATCTGGGGGAGAGGGGAGGTGGGGGAAGGGACTGGGAGGAGGGGGGGGTGGGGAAACTGTGGTCAGGATGACTTGTATGAGAGAAGACTCTATTTTCAATAACAAAATCATTTTAAGTAGATGTCGAAATATCAGTTATTTTTTTCTGTTGACCTTAGCATTAACAATTGTCTGTTTGTCAAGAACTGCCTGTCTGTCAAGAATCACATTTTTTTTTGTCCTAGTGTATATTGTGGCATAAAGATTTGTGGGCAAACAAGGCCCGGTACAGAATGCAAGGGGGGTGAGGAGAGACATCCGAGAAGCTGAGAGAATTGAGAAATGAGCCCGGGTAAGCGAGTCGCGTTCTAGAAATCAGTTCCACTCATTTCTGCATGAATCCAGGCGGCCTCGGTTTTTATCCACACCCCTGCCCTGTCTCAAGCTGAAGTGTTACCAGCTCTTCCCTCCTTCTCTGTTTCAAACTGAAGCTCTGCCAGCTATTATTCCCTTTGCTAATTATTCTTGAACTTTGAGACAGTTTCAAGCTGTGCTCTATTTTTAGACAGATTTAAAGATTTTTTCCCCCTAGCTATGCATGTGTGGCAGAAGTATAGTGAATAGTAGAGTAACAGCATGGTCCTGTTCTGTGGCATCTCCAGGCTGGTGGACTGTTTCCCCGCAGAAATGGTAACTGCAGGCTGAAATTTGTCAAACGATTAAGCTACAGGTGGAGGTACTGAATCGGATTCATGAAGTTGCTTCTCCTAGACCGAAATGCAAACAGGAAAGATGCAGGGTGGGTGAGGGCTGCTGGATGGTGGTCTATCCCCATTCACCTTTCCACTTCCCTTCCCTCCATCCTTACTACGATTGAAAGGGGATGGAGGGTGCTCAACAGTATAGTCCATGACTCAGATCCGGGTGAGATTCTCTGAGAAAAAAGCTGACCACTTCTTTGATGTGAGCTTCTTGTGATGAACAGGGCATCCCAAGAAAGTTGAATAACTTGCGAGGAAAGAACCCTGGGACTTTTGAGTATGATGGACTTTGATTTACAATTTAGCTTTATCCCTTACTGGTAATATTGCCTTAGCAAGTAACCAGTTTACAGAATCTCATTTTTATCCCCTCTAAGTACAAAAGATATGGTCTAAAGAAGATGCCGTTTGTGAAGTGCTCACTTTTACATTTGCTCACTATCACGTCCTTAATAAATTCTAGCTGCTGTTACTCTTCCATTGCTGTCCACTTGAGACAGGGTCTCATGTGGAGGCCCTGTCTCATGTTTGAGGCTCGGTCTGGTCTCAAACTCACCGTGCAGCTGAGGACAACCTTAAATTTCTGCCTCTGCCCCCTGTCTCTACCTCTTGAGAGATTATTGGCCTGTGCCAGCCATGCTTGGTTTATACAGTGCTAGAGCCCCAACCTACAAATTCACACATGACAGGCCAGTACCCCATCAATGGATACACTTCCAGCTAATACTCCTATTTTCCTAACAATGTCTGCTTGGCTCGCCGGGAAGTGGGCTGTCATAGAGGTCTTTTGGAAAATGAAGAGAGGGAGAAATTATGAAAGACAATTTTAAAAAAAGCATCTAAAATTCTTGCCTTTGCTATAAGTAGAGGCTGTTGATTACATTTGAAATTCTTTTGAGATTGAATGGTAAAGCTTCCATGGTGTTGTAAAATGTGGAACAGCTTGACCTTGAGTGATATTGCTTTAGCTTTAGATATTCCGTCAGGGTTTCAGCAATCAATACCTGTCCTGGATCACAGCCTGGTGAGCAAATCCATGTTTTTTTGATGAATAAATAAATAAAAGAACTTAGAGCACCATCAGGGTGCAAATGTTTCCCTCCTTAAGTATGTATAACATGAAGCCCAGGGAGCAGACAATGGAGAGTTAGGAAACACTCCACAGACTATGAAAACCAGGATCAGAGAAAAAGCCAATTCATTAACTGTGCGCAGTTGCCGTGAGTCAGGATTTCCTCAAATTAAACGTGTGTTGATGAGTAATGACATCCCACATGACACCGAAACAGATGTTAGCATCCTTAAGGACTCGGCCATCTTTGCTTCATGGCAGGCTTCAGCTGCTCTGTGGTTCTCCTTTGGTGTTTGTATCTAAGCTCATTACATTTACAGCTCAAAACTTTCTCAGGCGTGTTAGGAATGGGCTGCAAGAACGGAATGTGGTGTTTCCATTCTCCCTCCCACACTTTTCCTTGACTGAAATGCAATGGCAGTCCTCGGGAATGGCCCACAGGAAATCGGTATTTCTCAGTGGCTTGTGTGGGAAGTGTAGTCCATTGTGTGTGAGTGTCACAGCTTACTGCTTGGCAGGAAGTCATTTTTTTTTTTTTTTGGAAAAGTTAACTGAACAAACACCTTCCATTGTCTACAGAGGTTCAAAGTCTCGTGAAACTTCCTTATTGCTATCTCTAAACTAACTTGGTAGCTGTAAACACATTTAACCCTTTTCTTCCTAGAATGCCAGATTTATTGAAGGGGATTTCTCTCAGTGATTTAAAAAAGCTTTATTGTATTTTATGTGTATGTGTGTGTTTTTTTTATTCTGCATGTTTGTCTATGTACCATGTGTGTGCCTGGGGTCCATGGAAGCTAGAGAGGGTGCTGGATCCCTTGAACTGGAGTTATAGATGGCTGTAAGCCACCTGGGATTGGAATAGAATCCATATCCTCTGTGAGACCAGCCAGTCCTCTTAACTGCTGAGCCATCTCTCTAAGTCCCCTCATTAATTTTTTAACCTATTTTGATTCTCCTTGGAGAATGTAAAGGGGCAATCAATCCATGTGTTTATTCTTTCTTTTTCAGGGGGTATTTCTTCCATACCTCATATTTAACTGTTCTGTTGAGGATTGTGTAATTAGGGATCAAGGGAAAAGTCTATTGACCGTATGAGAGTCTCCCTATGCCCCTCGCTGCATTTCTCATTCATTTGCAAGCTTAGAGCTACAACAAAAGGTTTTAAAAAAAGCACTGCTCAGAATATTTTAAAAAGCTGCTAATCATGCTGATAGTCTTATTTATTAAAGTTATGAGATAAACATAACTTCCCCTTCTTTACTGTAATAATGCTGAGAAAAATTTAACATTATAAATGAGCATATTAAAGAATTAGACAGTGAGGGCAAAGACAGAAGAGGCTACGCTTAACCCAAGGTTGATTGGCACCAAAGTAAATATTTGAAGATATTTGAAAGGCATTTATAGAAATGTAGCTGACCCAGAATTATGATGTTTTTTTAAATCTTGCTTCAAGAAGCAATTTGCAAAATTTTGTTTTTAAACACGTTCTGGTTAAACTCAAGATCCCAAGATTTAGCTGTTCAACAATGAAACTGATTAACACAGAAGATACCATCTTAGTTTCTCTTCAGCTGGTATGATAAAACACCCTGACAAAAACATCTTAAAAGATAAAGGGTTTGTTTTAGCCTCAGTTACAGGTTACGGTCAGTCTTGGCAAGGAAATCAAAGTGTCAGGAACTTGAAGCAGCTGGTCACAATCCATCAACCGTCAGAAAAAGAGATCCACGGATGCACGCATGTTAGCGCTCATCTTACTTTCTCTACTCTTACACAGTCTAGGATCCCATGCCTAGGGAATGGTACCACTCACAGTAGGCAGGTTTTCCTATCTCGATGAATAGAATCAAGATAATTCCCCCCAGGCATACTCAGAAGCCCATCTCACAGGTGAGTGTAGATTTTCTCAAGTTGACAATTAATGAAGATATTGAATTTGTTTTCGATGGCGTGTCCAAGAGAAGCATTTCACATAATCTGCCATGGGTATCATAGAGAGATCTTTCGTTCCTTATGAAGACAACCCCTCTCTCATGTTGCAACAGAAATTTACAAGGGCATAGACAGAAAAATCTGCAATGTTTCCATTCTTTTTCTTAATGTCTTTCCAAGGCTCGTAGTTTTATTAGTGTTGAGACAGAGTTCCCACTCTCTAATAACATTTAGGCCCCATAGAGTCTTAGATATCTATGGTGCCATTACATGAGAAATAAAGCCATTCCTAATATCTTGAAAATAGCAAAATGCCCCATGATCCTCTGGGACTTGATTGTTATGATTGTCCCAATCATTCCAGTAGCTATAATTTAAGAGTACATTTCCCCCCTCAATGAAAGTAGCTGCTGCTGTTTGTGTTGAGTGTGGATAGTGATGGTCTCCTTTTCTTTTGTGCCTAACAGTCATACTGGATTAGTACTCATTCTTTATTACTTCATTCAACTTCAAAGCCCCATCTGCAAGTATAATCCCAATGGTGATTAGGTATGTAGCAGTATCATGTATGTCTACATTAAAATGTAGTCTCACCTGTAATTTGCTCTTGTGGCATGAACTGATTTTGGAACATAATTAATGCAGTTAAAATATGTGCATGGTGGGGAGAGAAGTATTAATAAGCAATTTTTTACTAATTGAAGTACACAAGCAGGCCCAATGAAAGAAAAATACGCCTTCCTTCCTCCACACACTAAAATTATGAAACAAAAGAGGTGTTTACTCCCTTAGGGAGGATAAGAACAAATTGGAAGCACAATAAAAAGAGAGCTAATGTGCATTAATCATTGACTGGTGAGACTATGCAAAAATCACAATTCATGTTAAATGTCACTGCATGGTGAGAAGATCAGGGAAGAATACGATCTTAGATGATGTAGGATGATATGGGCAGGAATGGATATTTACGATGTGAGGAGAGTAGGGGAGATTTCTCGGAAGACATGATGGCTAAGAGGCAAGGGGATGAGAATAAATTAGGTAAATCAACAGGCGAGAGATAGCACACACAGCCTGTGTGTGGGGCACAGAAGCAGGGAAGAGCTGCAGGTGGGGGCTCAGGTCCAGAGTGGAGAGAGAAGAGGTAGCCTGCTAGAGTTTACATCGCTGAGAGCTCCGTGGGATGCTTGACTCTACAGATCAAAGTTTTCAAACTGGAAAAGAATAGTTTACACAGCAGCATAAGAGACACATTAGATATGGATGAAGTTGGGGCCAGAGTGGGGGATGAGGGTCTCATGTCCTCAGCATCATCTCTGTGTGTTGTTATCTTTCAAGCTGCTCAGTCAGTTCATGTTGGTATTCCTCGACACCCAGATCACAAGAACAACAGCACCCCCTATTCTTTTCCCCTGTTATCTATCATTTATGCTGTCCAGTGACTTCCCTAAACTATGGATCCGGGTTTGTAATTCTCCTGTTTAAACCACTGCAGGGACTCCCAGCTGCTCATGAAGACAAGCCCAGACTCACTAGACCCCGTCTACTGCTTGGCTTTCAATTTTTCCCTAGTTCTCCCCATCCCACTTCCACTGAGCTTCATGCTCCTCCAGCTGTGCTAAAAAGCCTGCAGTTTGTTTTACTCAACCCTACATTACACAGTGTGACTGCCTGGCATGGCATACCTACCTACCTGCTTTAAGCTTCAGTACAGAGGTCACCTTCTCTAGGACTGTGCTATTTTCTTTGCTCTCTGCATGGATCTGCACATACTTCTCTGTATGTCTAAATGTACTTATGAGTCACAGATGGGTTTTGAGAGTCTAGATATTCCTCTCTGGACTTGTGCATTGCATTGCCATAGAGGATGTTGAGTGGAGAGTTCATGGGATCATCTGGGATGAAGTAGAGTTGAAGTTGCCTGTGAGATCTTGGTGGAGATGAGTAGTTATTGTCTGGTTCACAAGCATGGGACACAGGACAAAGACCTGGAGATACACTCTGGGAAGTAGTATCATCAGGATGTAGGTATATCTTTGGGTAAGCCTAACAGTAAGAAACAAAGTGAGATATAGATGGGATAGGCTATAGATAAAGAAGAAAGTTGGTAGAAATAAATTCCAAAAGCCACCCTGGCCCCATTTCCCCTCTAGTTTTGGTCCCTTAGGCTGCAAATCTCATGACACAGTTTTCAAAAGGCCCTGTAGGAGAGTAATCATGTATGCTATTCTGGGACCCAGAGCACACCAAAGTCTAGTGATGCGGGACTCTTATGAGCTACCCATGCTATTCCATGAGGGGGACATCTCAGATCTCGTTTCATACAATTAGTTAACAGTTATAATTCAAAATTTGGAAAATTAAAAATACAAGTATCACAACATAGGAATTTCAATTTGGGTGGATTTTCTGTTACTAAAATAAAACTGCTTAAGTAATTTGAAATCAACTAAAGCAGGCATTCTCTGAATATTATCTTTAGATAGAGCAGTATATTCCCACTAGAAATGATTTTTTTTCCCAATTTAACATGGAAAGAAACACATTGTACAGCAAAGTATGTACATATTGTGTCAAATATCCTTTGTTTCCTTTATTAAAAATATCATCTTAATCTATGATGAAAAAACATCTTTAGTTGAAGAAGAAAAAAGTATCTTCACGGAAGGGAGATAATAGTTGATGCATAATCCCAACATGCAGATAAAGTGACTTCATCTACGATAGATGAAGGTGAACCAGAGATTTCTCCGGAAGTCAAGGGTGTGGTAAGTTGAATAATTGAAGCTATCCGTGATGGCAGATAAGTAATTCAGTGTGGCATTTGTTAGAGCCAACATTTTTCATGATCCCTCAGACATATCCAAACACTGCAAAAATATTCCTTCCCAGCAAGAGGGCCTTTTTACTTTTCTACAGTACTGCATTTCACAAGCACTGACCAATTGAAAGAGGCCTGTCTTCCACATCTGGGTTGTGGAAGCTAGTCTCCCTCAAGGAGGGCATTGAACTCACTTTCTGCAAGGGGTCAGTGAGCAGGCAGGAAGGAGGGGGAGTGAGGGCAGCTGCCTCTCGGTCAGACCAGTTAAATCCATCTTGGCCAGCTGTACCAAAATACCTCAGCCAGGCCTCTCTTATCACTATGTGGTCAATTACAGGGAGTTCTCAAGAGGGAAGGGAAGAAAAAGGAATGATGTAATCTCTCTTATAACCTCATTTGTGTGACTATTCATTATTACACATGGGACATATATATTTTATCAGATCTGGGCACCTTCATGAAGAAGGAACAATTCAGCATGCATTACATATTTATCATAAAAAAGTATGAAATATTCAGAGCGCCTATAAATTTGGGACAAAAGCAAATGCCAAATTATTTTACAATGCTCACATTCTACCCCTAATTGTCCAATTTTGGCAACAACTCTTTGTATTTCAAGTGAAACTATGACTCCAATCCATGTGCACTGACCTTCCTGTGCCTTAGATTATGCATTACAGTGTTCCACATAACTGACTCATTTTTAAAACTAGAACTCTACAGAGACAAGACCTTCATGTTCTCATCTTCCTTGTACTGATAATCATTTACCTCCACAAACCAAAGATTTCTCCTGTTGCATTTTCAGGTATCTTGAGTAAAAAGGAAAACATTATGAAGTATTTCAAAGTATGGGTGGTACGTGTATAACAAGTTCTATTTTGCATAGTTTAAAGGTATGTTTTATGAATGCACCAATTACATAGACATTAAGTGACCTTTCAAAAGCAAAAATAAAATAAAGAGGAAAATTAGGAGCATGTGTTCAGGTTTGCTTTAACTCTGACTTCTGTCCATTCCAGTCCTGTTTGTAAGCTTCCCTTGGATGTCTCACGTTACAGTAATAATGTGCTTTGAGTAGGGTTTCTCACTTTTCTCCCCAGACTTCACTATTCTTCTCCATTTCTCAATCTTGCACAGTGGTATCCTCATCCAATCAATTGTTTAGGCTGACAATTTTATTTTACGTATGTATGCATGCATATCTGTATTTATGTAAGTACATATATATTTATACATGCATGTGTCGAGTATGTATGTACATGTCAGCTGTGCACATCTAGGCGTCTATGTATGGAGGCCAGAGGTCAACTCTGAGACTCTTCTTCCACTGCTCTTCCCTCAAGTTTTTGAAATAGGGTCTCTCCCAGAGCCTGGAGTTCGCCCCTTTTGCAAAGGCTGGTTGTTCAAAGACCCTCAGGGTCTACCTATATCTCTACTCCCCATGCTACACTACAGCATGTGACAGCATGCTTGATTTTATGTGGGTTTTGAGAATGGGGACTCAGGTCCTCATGGTTACGTACCAAGCAACATGGCCATCTCCCGAATTGTAGCTCATCTTTCATTTTCTTTCAGTTCTGCATCTGGCTTTTAGCTAGCCCTGTTGGTTCAACAGCCATGTTGTTCTTCACTATTCCAACCTAGTCTGAGGTACCCGTACCTCTTGCAAGAATCATTATGACAACCTTCAATGTGGACTCCTCTGTGTTATTCTGGACCTCCTTTAATCTTTTTATTTGTACTCAGCAGTCAAGTGATATTTATTAGAATAAGCGAACATAAAAGAGATCACTGGCCCTGAGAAACATCTGTGTGCTTGGAATAAGTCTCATCCTTAGCCCAGTCGGCATGCTGTTAGAATTCTGTCCTTACTCCAGCTGTGTGACCGTACATGCGCAGCCCAGGAGTTAAGCAAAAGGTCTTGCAACTTACATCATCAGTGTGCAGTGGCAACTACATGCATGTGTCATGGTCATGCAATCATCACATGCATGGTGTAGCTCCTTACCGGGAGCCCTTAAAAGCCAGACACAGACCCCACCCTCTCTCTCTCCTCTGCTCCCTCTCCCCCCACCCCACCATCTTTCTCTCTCTTTCCTCCTCAGGCCTGGTCCTTTTTTCCCTCCTCCCCTTCCTCCTAATAAAGCTCTCGGCTGGTCCTGCCGTGACCTTTCTGCTGGTGACCAGCACCGCCACCAGCGCCGTTTATCATTCATTTCACACACCCTATGTGTTCTGCTCTTTGCTTCCCTCTCTGGCCCTGGTCCTCCAACACCACTTCCTCACTGCTGTCTTTTCTTACTTGTGCATTAGTTTATCCACAATTTGGTACCAGTGACAAGGGTAGGTGTTTAATACATTTGAACAAATATTACTATATGTATTTGTATTTGTACTTGTATTTCTACCAACCAATCAATCAATCAATCAATCATTCTCCCTACCTTCACACACACACACACACACACACACACACACACACACACACACACACGGGAGACAGAGACACAGAGACACACAGAGAGAGAGAGAGACAGACAGACAGACAGAGCAGACAGAGACAGACAGGCAGACAGACAAATCCTGGCCTCATAAACAACTCTTTCAGCTTAGGTGCCAACCAAAATTAAAACTGTCATTTGGTGGAGATTCCTGTGAGATTCTGGGATCAAAAACAGTGCGTGAAATTCTGAACGGACAGAGTATGTTTTCTGTTGATAATCTGCTCTTCCTTGTGTGCTCAGCTACAGACGCCTGGGCTCTGCAACCTGTCCTGGGTGTCAGGAGTGACCCACCCAAGAGCCTGCATCTTATCATCAGTTGATTCAGCTTGGTGTGTCCTTAATTCAAGCCCTAATGTCAATCTTGACATTAGGGCCTCACATGTAGACTTGTGATTCACTTCTGAGCTTGAGCTCTAATCTTTTAAATAAAAAACAACTTTCTGTCTCTAGTCCAAGTTGGCCTGGAACTCACCATCTAGTACAGGATGGCCTTGAACTTATGATAACCCCCTGCCTTATCCTGCCAAGTGCTGGGAAAATAAGGGTGAGCCACCATGCCTCTAACCAAGTTCACATTTTGGAGCTTATTTTGGTCCTCAAGTTTCCATCTGTTTCCTTCTGCCTCCATTCTCCACAGTTCTCCTCAGGCCAGGATCTTTCCCTTCATATACACTGTTAATTTAAGTTTGCTTTATAAGTCCATTGCCACAGATCACTTCTAAAACTAACTTACCATCTTTCTTGAGAATCAATAGTGCCATATTTTCAATGCTAACCCTTTAGAAGATTGTGGGAGGCCTGCTCCAGTCTTTTAAAGGGGTTCCTATGAAGAGGAGAGAGGGATAAGAAAGATTAGGTAGAATAATATGCCTAGCCAACAAGAAGAAAGAAAGAAACACAGGTTAGCTTCAGGAGGACCTGAGTAAGTACCAAACAGCCCTGAGATTAAGAGTCTCATATTCTACTGACTGAGCTATCTGGGCATCTCTCACTAGGCTCTGACCACAGGGGACTCTGGCTGGGGTCTGGAGTGTCTGCTGCGCTCTCCAAGCTGTCACCTGCCATTCGCTTCTCTAGTGGCACAGCATCTCTGCTCCACATTGCAGCTTTTTCATGGCAGAAAGCTTGCAGACCCTTGCTGCTCACGATGTCTCTGGCATCTGGTACCTGTGCTGTGCTGATGCCCCATGGGTCTCAGCTGCTGGTACCTGGCTATTGCCACTTGCACTGGCTCTGGTGTCTACTGTTGCTGGCAGCTTCTGGAGCTTCTGAAGCCACTCAGGCTGCCATGCTTGCAGTGTGCTATGGACGCTGCTTTCTGCATCCCAGGTTCTGCTAGTACTTGGGGAGAAACTGCTCTACTCTAAATTAAACCTTCTATTATACCTTCACCATATTTCTAAAGCCTATATCTCTCAACCTTCACTAAAACTTTTTTACAACTTTAAAGAAAGAGAAACATAGACATAGACAGAAACAAAGAGAGATACTTGCTGCAGCCTAATCCTTACTATATGCAGTTTTAGCTCCTGAAGAATAAAATACCACCACCTTAACCTTTACCACAAAAACGGAACATGTCCAACTGCTTCCTCAGGAAGCACTTACTATCCTCTGCACCCAGGCCCCATGTTGGGTGCCTATTGGTGAAATTATTAAGGCCACCCCACGTAGTTAAAAGTTATTTTGTGGGGTAACTTACAAGTGAAGGGATAGGTAACGTCTGGGAAAGGTGTAATGTAGTCTGGTGGTGTTCTCTGGAGAACTCTGCTTGGTCTACCTCCAGCGTCCAGGGTCCAGGAACCAAGAGAGCTGGTGCATCCAGATCTCCGGTCTTCAGGGGTCCTCTCTTGGTCCCGCCTTGTAGGCGTGACAGTTACCGAAGCCTCAATGGGGGTTGGAACTTCCAGATCAAAGCTGGAATGGCTACCTACCACAGGTGCCAACTGTGGGAGGCCGGCTTCCACCTTTTAAAGGGTTCCTATGAAGAGGAGAGAGGGATAAGAAATATTAAGTAGAATGATAGGCCTAGCTGATGAGAAGAAAGGAACACAGGATAGATTCAAGAGTACCATGGGAGAAGTGGGAGCTGGTTTTCCACAGATGTCACCTGAACAGGGACATAGGTTCAGGGACCCCCCCCAGAAGATGCCCAATGAAATTTGTGAATAAACCTTGTGCTACTTCTCACAAGCAATTAAAAAAATAATTGCAACAAAGTCCCCTATGGCATTCAGTATCTGCATAGTCCAAGATACTTCTAGATTCTCTGAAAATGAAAACCAGAAGTGTGAATGAATATAGTATAGGTTTAATGTCCTGAAAGGCCAATTTTAGCTATTGGTCAAGGGGAAAATCCTGACGATCATGCTTTAGATGTTGTTCTAGCCATAAAGAGCCTGTGTGAGCCTCTCCACAAATCAGAAGGACCAAATGAATGTATGAATGAGTGAACATCAGACTGCATGCTAGCTTTGAAGAGCTTCTGTGTGGACCAAGGATAGAGATTGGCTCTAAAGCATGATTTGCAGGGAACAAGCTCTGGCTTTGCCTTGGACCACAGCACTGAGGTATGAAAATAGATACTTCAGCAGCTGTACTTCTTGGAGTAGCAGGCATCAACCAAAATGGCTGAAATATTTCAAGTAGGGTCTTTCATCACTATAGACTGAGTTGATGGGAAATGTCCAGTATGTTTTTCAAGTAAGGCCTTACCCAGTTGCTTATGTAGTATGGGGAGAGTTGCTAGTGGGTATTTTCTAATGAAAGGTGGAAACTTGTCTGTAGTATCTCAGTAGAAATCTGGAGAGATTGCAAAAGTACTTTTGATACTTTAGGTGTTCATGTCTTGACATGCCTTCAATAATGATTTCTTTAAATATAAGTGATTTGAAACACAGTTGCATTTAAAGTGGGGGTTTATTTAGAATCTATTTGAAGTAACAGTTAAAAAATTGTTTTTTTTTTCTATAATAGCAGGTATCAGAAAGATCATTGTAAGCTCTCAGATAGGTGGAACACACTGTTAATCCTATCTGATGACCTAGATCTCACCATGATAGATGACAAATCTCATTTCTTCCCAAACGATACTTAGAGATTTATATTTAGAGACATACTGTTGGCATAGATATAATTTACACCTTTTATGTTGCTGTTATCTTGTTGGGAATTATTTTTAAACTTCAGTGCACAAACCAACCAAAGCAGTAATTACGTTAGTGCTTTTGAAAAATCAAAACAATCCTTTCAAGTACACAATTAAATGCTATAGTGCCTCAGAAAACCTCCAAACAGTGACTGCCATGCCAACACTGGGGACACAATTTACTGTTAAGATGGAAGAGTGAGAACACATGCGTGGAAATAGGAGGACATTTTTGTGGTAACCATTCACGTGAAGGTCGCATTTCACGGTTGACGATGCACTGCTGGCGGAGAACTACTGACTTCAAGATTAAGTTAGTGTCAAGGGCTGAATCTTGTTCCCCTTAATGATGCTGGTGATTTAGCCCCCTTGCACTGATGTATTAGTTACTTGTCCCAAGGCTAGGGCAGAACACTTGACAGAAGAAAAGTAAGGGAAGAAATATTTATTTTGGCTTACCATGTGAAAGGGATCATGGCAGAGAATGCCTCCTATGGGGGGCAGTTCACAGCTAGGACAGCCGGAGAGGGAGGTAGTGGATCCCCTCACTCTGGGAGTCAAGAAGAGATCCAGAGTTAGAGGCAGTGCTGGCCCACAACCCATCATGCACACCCTCCCAGAGACCCACTTCATCTAGCTACACCCCCCAGCCCTAAAGTTTCTATAATCTCTTGAAACAGCACCATCAGTTGGGGACAACATGTTCACACACATGAGTCTGTGGAAGCATTTCACATTCACGCCATGACAGCCTGTCAATGTGACCTTATTTGGAAAGATGGTCTTTGGAGGTGGTCACTGTGAGGTTGGGTAACCCACCATAACCAGTGTCCACATAGAAAGTGGACATGTGGGCATAGTGGCAGGCATGCACATAGGGAGCATGCTGTCTAAAGGCTTAGGCAGAGAGTTGTGTGAGCACCTCAAGCTCAAGAACACCAAAGGTGGCCACAGGCTTCCGGAAGCCAGGAGTGAGATGCAAGGTGGTTTTCTTCTGTAGTCCTCAGAAATTACCCAGCCAGCGCTTTGATGTTGAACTTCAAGGCTCTTGCACTGTGATTAAGGTTACATTAGTGATCCTGTACAGCTAGTGTCTGGTTCTCTGCATCAGTCACTCCCCCATTTATAATCCGTTTAGCAGAGGAATTACCACTTCTTGCCTGCATTTTCACTTAAAGCAGCTCTGGCTTTGACTCTTCCTGATCCTCCCATTCCCCTCTTCTTGCTTTGAATACAACGGGTAGCACTAGGTGCAATGGGCAAACAGCTTCTGGAGTAGGAAAGAACCAGCAAGAGGTGGATGAGAGAGGTTGGGGAAGGGGGATGGGCAAAGACAAAATACAAAGGCATTGATGTATGAGCATCCTTAAGGAAATCCATCATCACTTTGTGTATTAACTTAAATCCATAATAAAATTTAAAAAATTAAATAAGTTTAACATGAAAATTAATAAAAGAAAATCAACAGGCTCCCCCCTGCTTCCCCCAAATCTGGCTCATAGTTAAGCTCAGCTCACAAGCAAGCAAGAGACTCAGAAGCAGAGTGGAGGTGGAGGCTGAAACCTTTTCAGTCTCTGGTCCCCTTTCTGAAGGCCGTAGTTCCTGCTGGATTCCATAGGTGACAGCATATAATCCCATCTCTCTTTGACCACCCACCCCCTCCACAAGGGTGATGCCCTAACCCCATGTGGCTTCCCACACCCTGGACTCACAGGATGAAGACCTTAAGGCATCTCACCTTCAGTGTGTCTTTACCTGCCCACCCGCTGGCAAGTCTAGTGGATACACAAGTCCCCCATGGATGACGTGTGAAATTGGAGCCAGTTGCTTTAAAGGGAAGGGGCCCAGTCTGGAACCCAGTTTCCGCAAATTTCCAAATGTATGTTCTTGGTTCCCTGGGGTGGTTCTAGTATTCTGGGCTCTTCTAGGCTAGAGTCATAAATGTGAATGCCCCAAAGATCTAATCAGGTAAGGGGGATGCACCCAGGGCTGGGGCTCGGGCAGCGTACTGAAGATAAACAGGTGCCAACCACTCCACTGGGAGGGGGCTCCTTGCCACTTGGGAGTGTGGACTTAGTGTGGATAGACTGAGCTTTCAAACAAAAGAAGCCCGAAGTCACCAAGAGCTTTATGTGAGTGGGCATCCTTTGTATTCCCATGCTGGCAACTATTGAAACAAGCGAACACCTAAACATGCTAGCCAAATTAGTTTTGCTGCCTAGATTTGCATCACAGGTCACACATCTGTGATGTCTGCCTTAGCTCTGAATTTGCACTCTCTCTGACTGCCAGGAGCGACCTGGATTTCATCACCTAAAGCTACAGTACAATGGTGTGCCTAGGTTTTCACTGTATTAGTTGATAACAAAGAAAACAGCCACAATACAGGTATAATCTTTTGGAAGATCTTTTCTAGATCTCTAGATTGTTGTTATTTCCTCCCCCAAATCACACAAAATAAAGTCTTCTTTAAGGATTTAGCTCTATAAGTCCCCTCCACATTGCTTTTAAAATGCACAGATGCTTATTTTAATTTTTAACGGAGCCATGTAGCAAAGTGACTCCTAAGCCAGGCATCACCCCCAGGGTTTTGTTTAGAATGGGCTGATTCCTACTGGGCCAGTAGAAATATTGAAGCTCACCAGCCGAATGCTCACCATTTATTTCTTGTTTAGACAAAGTCCTCTGTGGGTCATGCCACTCTCTAGAGTTCCTGCCTGCTTGTGATCCAAGCTGCCTGGATGTGGTGCAGCCACCAAATCAATACAAGTGCCCCAGGGACTCGGTGCCAGCCAATGTGGCTTCCCTCCGGAAGTACATATGGTGTTTCTGATAAAAATTCGTTGGTTAAAAACTTGTTCCTTACCTCTGATCGACCTTAAGAAGATGGAAGATGCAATGTTCTTTAGAAAGGAGAGGGACCAGGAGCAGGGAGCCCCACTCCATCCTTTCTACGTGCCTTTTACACATTATCTGAAGGGTTGCAAAAACATTATAGTTCACTTTTTCTTTTGGCTACAGGAAACACAGAGATTCTAATTCTAGGGTAAGCTATTTTTTTTCTAAATATCCTCCAGGTATTTTCCCATTATTAGACCATGCTCTTTATTATTTTAATAGTCTTATTGTTTGTATTCTTTATTTTCAGTAGGCTGCCTCTGAATCATATGGGAAGAATAAGAGAAAGAATAGCCAGTGAACCAATTTATGGAAATAAACAGGGACAAGTTAAGTAAACAAATGTTTGCTTCCCAGCTGTGGCTGTGGCTTCCTTCCTCAGGCTGCTCTGTTATAGAGGGCAGATCATCAAGGGTCATGGATAGTAGCTAGGGGGACAGTAGCAACAGCCTAATTCTACACTTGATGGGAAATGGGCTCTTCCCAGACCATGTTCCTTTGAACTAGGGTTCGCCAGTAAAACAGATCAAAAGTGTATGTTATATAAGAGGTTTATTTCAGTAATTGGTTCACGGGATTATGGCAATTATTATGCTTAAAAAAATCTGCAAGCTGGGCTGTGGTGGCATACACCTTTACGCACATCTTTAATCCCAGCACTGGGGAGGCAGAGTCAGGTGGATCTCTGTGAGTTCGAGGCCAGACTGGGCTACAGAGTTCCCGGAAAGGTTCCAAAGCTACACAGAGAAACCCTGTCTAGAAAAACAAAACAAAACAAAACAAACAAACAAAGTCTGCATCTGGACTGAAGGCTGCCAGTCTGGAAGAGCCTGGGCAAGGCCTATAGCAGAGCACGTCTGCCATTCAAGTTCAGTTCTGCCAGCAGAAATCCCTCTTGAATGAAGGAAGCATGGCAAACAGCTAATCCACCCAATCCACGGTGGCAAATGAATAACTGTGAGATATCTAAGAGCGTTTGCTGTTGCTCTCCGCGGGCTTCCGACTGAGGACAAGGCCCACCGACATTAGAAGGAAAAAATTCTGCTGATTTAAATGTTAATTTCATCCAATATGAGCCTCACAGAAACGTGTAGAATAACGACTGACTCTTTATTTGGGCACCACAACCCAGCCAGTTTGACATAAAATTAATTATGATCCTCCCTCTTCTTGCAATTCATCAGGGGTGTCTTAACTTCATAGGGGTCCCACTGGATACCGAGAGCATGTTTGCTCCCCTTCCTGATCAGACTTCACATCAGCACCTTGCCGTCTCTTCTCAGGACTCCCTTTTCATTGTGGGTTGTTCACCAGGTTCCAGAGGTGGTTAGCTCCTCTCTGGTAGTTTTGTCTCAGCTGTCCCTCTGCTGGGATGACTTAGGCATCCCAGGAAGCTTCTGGTTTCCTAGTGATAAGAAGCATCTCTGCAAACATCTCTGTAGCCTTATTCATGTGGCTAGGAGATTTCTTTCACTTGGTTCTGTTCAGAGGGTTGCATATGAATCGAGGATTCTTGTGCTAGAAGCCTGGCTCTCAGTGTAGCACTGTTGGAGGGTAATGGGTGCCATGTGCTCAGTCATGCCTTCCTGCTATAATGAATGGAGACCCTCTGGAAACAAGAACACCAAATAAAGATGAGAAAAATAGCCAATGCAGCCTCTGAGCTGTGAGCTAAAAGAATAGCTTTATATATAAAGTATCTAGCCCCAGGTATTTTGTTATAGCAATGAAAATGGACTAATATAATTGCAGGCTTGTTTGGCCTTAGGGCCTTTTGGAGATTTTTGTTCTTCTAACATCTCGATCCCATCGTTAATTCTACAGGATGCCTCCAGGGGACCATGGAATTGGCACAGATATGGAAGGTATAGGATGGGTGCAACTACGTAGTGGAGATGGTAGAATAATAACTAAGCTTGTATTATTTTTATTATAATTGTAACTCCTTGTGACTTAATATATAATCCATGCCAAGGGCACTCTATGTGCTATTTAGTTTTGCAACAATCTATGAAACTTAGAGTACATGCCTCGAAGAAATGAATCCAGTCACTGATAAACAGCCCAGATAGCAGCTGGATAATGAGCAGCCATCTATGAGACTTCTCTACTGCCCGTTCCCCAGGCTGAGGAGCAGGTGTGCCAGGTAAACCTTCTGAACTTCCAACTATAGATTAATGTTTTTGGCACACTGTTATTCAAATTCTTCAAGATCTCAAACTTAAGAGAATTAAAGAAACCTAGCTTTTAATAAAGGTATATTCTTTATTGCTAGCCAGTGTAGGAAGCAAACAAATTTATAATCTCTTTAAATAAGAAGGAACACCAACCTCAAATTTCATAATATAGTCTCTGGAGCAGCTTCCCCAGGAGATAAAGGAATTATGGGTAAAGACGTATTCTCTATCTGAAGCTGTAGGAGGTTTTCATCTTGCTAGTATTGGCATAGCACCCTCAAACTCAGAAGGGAAATAGTAAAGTTAAGGTTTGCCATCCCTGCGAGCATATTGGATTTTCCTGCTACAGAGAAGAAGGGACGTGCTGGAGCCAGGGAGAAATGAGAAGTCACCTCTGGCCAAGGGCCTTCACTGTTACATTCTTTCTCTCTTCTCTAGGTCTTGTTCTGTGTTTCTGCTGGCAGCAAACAGAAACGGTTAAGTCATTTATGAGTGAGTACCTGTTGCCATCTAAGGGAACAAGCCATCTTATATCCATTTATTACGTAAGTAAAGACTCTCTATTAGTCATTGACTTCATGACTTAGCCCTCAGTTATTTTTATTGACATCTATTAGTTGTACATATTAATGAGATACAGTGTGATATTTCAGCACATGCATATGGCATGTACTGATCAAATCAGGGTCCTAAGCATCCTTTTTCCTTATCACCCCTTTATGTTTGGAGCCTTTGCATCTCTCTTGACCTTCCTGAGATATATAACAGGTTATCTGAACCATCATCCTCTCTCAGTTCTGTGGAGTACCAACATTCATTGCTTCTGTCCAGCTCCATCATTTTGAATTTTTATCTCCCTTTTCCCGAGGAAAATAATAGGAACAGCAAGAAACCACACCATGGTCTTTCACATAAAATATATCCACAAGGCCTTTTGACAATAAAGCCTGGGAAGCTATAGACATCAAGACAATTTAGGGAATTCTATTTTTTGCAGTGCTAAGCACCTGATGAAAAGTGCAAGAGCCAAATCTGGAAGATGATTTGGATTTCATATAGTTTCTTTAAAAAAATATGACCGATACCTCTAGAATATTACAGACCAGAGCTGCTGTTTCCTTATTGTATGCCACTTAAAAATCAAGTGAATGTGCGTACACATTTGGATTAGTCAATTAATCCTGTTAGAGTTACTAAGACAAAAGACCCTTAACATTAAAAAAAAAAAGCCACTCAGTTCCTATTTCCAGTCCATTTTCTCTATTAGTCTTGAGACAGGAAAATGTCTATGAAGTAATCTATAGGGGAGCTGATGGCTTATTATAGGTTAAGATGCAGAGAGAAAATGACCTACTTTAGATGAACTCACATGCTCATGCCTCACCAATTTATATTTAAGGATGCTGAAGTAACATTTTAGGTTTATTTTAGAACTCTTTGAAATTCCCAGCAATGGCTGAAAAATCTGGAGAATCTAAAATGGATCAATGTCCCAATTTTTTTCCAAAGAGGAAATTTCTGGTTAAGTTGCAGAGATCTCCAGAGTGTGGTTCCCAAGTGTTGAGAAGCAAAAATAGAGGTCACCAGAAGCCAGTCATCTTCCTCTTTACTCTAGGGTATCCAGTGTATGTGTGTGTGATGGTAGGTGGGTGGGGTGGTTACATAGATACATACATACATATATACACAGGTACATATGTACATAGGTACGTACTCTTCTCTACTCACACCCTTAGCTGCAATATCCTTTTGTTTTTACCCAAAGACTTTTCAAGAAACCTCCTTTCCTTCTATCAACGTGTTGGCCAACACTTTCCCCAGTGATGAAGTGGTCTGGGTATCAGTAAATTAGCAGAAGGAATTGGAGCATCTTTGTGAATAATACGGAGAAATACATGCTGCGGGGTAGCACACTGCAGGATCTTTTTGAGGCTGTTTGGGCAGTAGGTCCTATCTCCTCCCTGTTCTCCCCACCTCTTTACCATGTGGAGATGTCAACCATCAACACCATGGAGTGAATCACAGCTGTTGATATCGCAGGCATCTTAGGGGGGAAGGGAAGGTGGTCCCAGCAAGGATCCATTTTTGGCAACTTCTCAAATCATATCAAGTCAGCAACTCTGTGGTTCTAGTTCTTGAGGATAGCATCTCTTGAGTAAATATTTTTAAAGCCACAAAATGAGCTTTGCAAAGGATAAGAAAAGCAAAACAAAAGGCTGTTTCATATTTAAGATTTCCATCTCTGGCCTTGGACCCATGCCTAGTTTTATGAAAACATAGCTATCCACCCTGTATTCCCCATGCACACAATCCTACGTTGAATAGTTACAGAAACATAATTTATTTCAAACAAATTATTGAAAATTTTTTTATTCTTTTTACACTTAAAAAGCTCTTTAAAAATGTAAGCGTGCTTTATTGTCACCAAAAAAGTCTCATTTTATTTTACCATGAAGCCAGTAGAAAAATGCCTTTATCTTATTATAGTGTGTTGGAAATAAAGTCCCATATAATGCATGAACTGATACAGGAAGCCGAGTCAAAAAGCTGGAATCAGACCCAAATTTCTCATTTCATTTTGCTGCATAACTTGCATCAGAATTTTGTGTTTTTTTTTTTTTTAAGGAAAATACTCTTTAAAGAAAATTCCCATCTGTATTTTGTCATCCGATTTTGCATCTGAAAATTCGGCATCAGCACACTGAATGTTTTTTCAGTGTGATGCTTTGCTCCACCTGTGGAAATCTTGCACAGAGGCCTTGACACACTAAAGATGGAGGAAAGGCTCATTATTCCCTGCTCAGAGTGTTACTTGGTTCCACTGTCCAGGTTTAATAAGTCGTGCTGTGTGGAGGGTAGGCTTTATTCGATTGTGTGCTCACCTGGCCTCTGGAAAATAAACCCAAGTGCCTTCTATTTCTAGTGCCGTTAGCTTCGTGCCTTGGATGGAAATTAAACACAAATGCCCCCATTGCACTATCCCCATGTTAAATGATCACATCTTCAAACACGCCAACATATTGGAAAAGCTTGTCATTTTGTCATCTTCAGATTCTTTGCACAGTGAGATAAAGAATGGGATAATGAGTCAAGATAAGCCAACGGGAAGAACATGTCCACAGGACAACTGGCAGAAGCCCCACAGCTATTAGTCAGTGGTATCTGGTGGACCTTCTGGGATCAGTTTGCTGTTTTACTTCATGATGGAACAAAAAGGAGGAGGAAGGAAAAAAATGTCTGGAATTAGAAGAGGTGAGGGGTACATCATTCTAAGCTTCAATCAGCTCTTAATTATAACAGTTTGTTCTCTCCTGGAAAAAAAAGGGGGGGGGTGTGTTGATAGTGCTAACACTGCATAAACTTTTAGTTAAATTTAATAACAAATGGTAATTAAATCAATACAGAATTCTGACTCTCAGGAAAGGATGAAGTGAGAAAGGTGTTTTCCAGGGCACAGCATAAGCTATGGGCCAGAGGGGCACCCAATTAATAAACAGTTGTGGACTTGCTTGATGGTGTGTGGGGGGAGCTGGGCGTGTTCTGCCGTTGCATGGATACTTCTAGGAGTAGAAACACTAATCACAGCCAGATGTTGGTTATTATCCAAGGGCAAATTCTTGGGCGGGAACACGCAGTCAGTGAGGATCACACATGCACAATTTGAAAAGAAGATAAGCAGAAGGTGCCGGAGACTCTTCCCAGTCCTTCTTCCTTTTAGCACATCTTTGAAACCCCAATTCATCAGATTTGGGTTTAAATTCTGCCTTGGAATAATGGAAAAGAACCCTCTTACCATGCATTTAGAAATTGCACAAATGGCTATGCCCTAAGTCTCCTTTCCTTAATGTATACCAAAAAGGGCAACGTTGTTTTCAGTAGAAAGTTTTTTTTTTTTTTTTTGGTTTTTCAAGACAGGGTTTCTCTGTGTAGCTTTGCGCCTTTCCTGGAGCTCACTTGGTACCCCAGGCTGGCCTCGAACTCACAGAGATCCACCTGCCTCTGCCTCCCGAGTGCTGGGATTAAAGGCGTGCGCCACCAACGCCCGGCTAGAAAGTTTTTTTGATGATAGGGCATCATTTTAAATGGTATTTGCCAACCCTATTATTTATGTTTATTTATTTATTTTTAATATTATTCCTGTATGATACCAAGTTCTCATTCTTATGGGTACATTTGAAATCTGAATCCACAAATGAAATAGAAGTAATCTCCAAAGGCAGTTTTAGAAGGGTTTGTCTACCCAAATTCTATTTAAACGTAGTTCTTTCTCCCCATACTCTTCTCAACATCACATTATCCTCTTAATTACCCAGTTACCTCTGCGACCCTGTTTCTTTCCTCCTGACATCCCCCTTCCTCTCCCTTTGAATATGGTGGACAGAGAGATCGGCAGGACAGAAAAAGCCCATTTCAGAGAGGAAATCAAGAGTTCCGTGCAGACTTGGAAATTCAGTGTTTAAACACTTTATAGATTTTCAGCAAAGATGCCAGAGTATCTGAGGCAGGAGTTCAGGAGAGGGCACTAGGTTGTACATAGAAATTTGGAAGTCAAAAGTAAATGAATGTATTTATGGCCATGAGATTTAACGAAATCCCTTAAGAGCAAGTAAAGATATAGAAGACAAAAATGACTGAGGACCAAATTCAGAGAACTGTGGCGTTTAAAGGTTTAAAAAAAAAAAGAGAAAGAGGAACAAAATAACATTTAAGTGTGATATTTTAAGGCATCTTTTATTTTGGAGTTGGCATGGTACATGGTTATCTCTTTCTTGAGCTTCCAAGAACACAGTCTCTAAGCTCTAGGTATCCGAGTGGTGTGGCTGGCTCTGTGATGGCAATACATGAGTTACAAAGCATTCCTAGACAACGGTGGCCTTCGGCTGGGTCTACTAAGGCCAATGATAGAATTCCAGACTACAAAGGGGGCAGCAAACGGGAGGGAGAAATTGGGAAATGCAGTTTGTAAATGAGACAAGGGCATCTAGAACTGAGAGCCCCATGAAAGTGAAAACGTAAACTAGGCGGGAAGCCAGATAAACAAGGCCACCACCCATCTAGGTTCAGAAATGAAGTTGCCAGAGTGTACACAGGCTGGTGGGTTAAAGCTCCTCCACGAACAGGTCTCCTGAGCACTTTCTACAATATTCCAGATCTGAAACTTCTCAACTGTATTAGATGAAATCTGCCGACACATTTGGTTGGCTTTTCTTACTCTAAAATGTGGCTATTTCCTTATGACTTTTTCCACCATCAGTTTGGTCAGGTAAAAGCACATCCACAGATCCTGCTAAGAATAAGACTCAGAATCAAATATTTAATTAATATGACTGAGTGTCAACTCTCCACCAGACATCAGGCTGTTCAACTGAACATATATCAGCTTCTTTTAGGGATTACATTGCCACCACAAAAGGCAGAAGTTCACAGAAATAGCTGTTTTGCTGTGAATAAATCCCCCCAAATCTATGCGTAACATTTGTTTATCAGTCTCATCTGGAATATCTGAGGATTTAGTCCTGTGTGATTTAGAGGTGGTGTCAGGGGAAGTCTTCACAGCTAATTTTCCTCTTCCACACAGAGAAGGACACATCTGACATATTACAACAGATCACACTGCCAAGGAGAGATAAATTGCAAGCGATAAGCAAACAATAAGAAACTCTTGCTGCCTAGGTGGGGGCAGCCTTCTGCAGCACAGGGCTCAAAGGGAAAGCCAGAGTTAGCCCTGTACTAGACTTTTTTTTAATCTGAGGGGTGTTGGGGAAAAGACACTCACACTCTCTCTTAATGGTTTCATTCTTTATTCTTCTGTATTCTTCATTCTGTGTTCTATATTTTCTTATCTCTATCCAGAAATGTCCCTTCTGTCTCTCTTGAGTACCTGTCTAGAAGGCCTTGACTCAAGCTTCCAAGTAGGAAATTAAACTCCCTCTTGGCTTTGACTTTCCAGCAAATCTTCTACATCAGTGGAGGTTTCTGCTTTCTAAATGCCCCATTCTTTTTTTACTTCATTTCTTAAGATAACTTCTTCTACCAGGTTCTGGAGACTGTGGCTGAGGATAGTTTTCATGGTTTTCTAACTGCCCCCAACTTCTCAGGCCTTTTAGCATTTCCTTCCTGGACCTTTCTGCTTCCCTGGACACTTGGTCTTTATTTTCTGGACACTGTTCTTTTCTGCTTCCACGCAGAGCTTTCCTACATTGTTTTCCCCATCAGCTCTGGTGTTTATGGGAATTCTGTACTTGGATTGTTTTCAATCTCATTATTGCTAAGCTCAGGAAAAACAAATATTTTTCTCACTGCAATTTCTCACGTCGAATACTTTACGTTGTTGCTGGAAACAAATGTACATCTCTAGCTCAGAACTTTTCCTCAAGCTTTGGGCTCATTTTTTAAAACTATTTGGGCTCATTTTTTAAAAACTATTTCCTGGTTATTTCTAGTTTTTGCAATTCAACAAATCAGCTGAACTGATTATCCTACATGTGAGATACTTTCTGCGACAATCAAAGAGCTCCAGACCCAAGAGGGCTGTCTTTGGTTCCTTTAGTTCTCTTAGGTCTCATATTTAATGAGTCACAAATACCTGCTAAGTTTCTTCTTGTTCTATATATGTCAATGATATGTCAATGATCTACTGATCATCTATCATATTTATCATTTATAATTATGTATACATAATAAAAGTTTGCTCTCAAAAGTTTACATGTAGTGAATTGATTAAATAAAGTATAGGTAAAATTTAGGAATAGGGTTAAGTATAATTTTCCAGAAGGAAAAACGTAATTTGTAAAGACCCCAATTGTTAACAATTTGAAGCTTGTTATAATTAAGTTTGCAATTAGGTGCCAAACATTTGGGTAGCCAAAGTGAAAATGCGTCTCAATTCTTTGCCTAACTTTCTCATGAGGGAAAATGGAGGCATCTGTCAAGCTGTACCTTGGATTTGGTGGAGACTTGACTTGCCACAGCTTTACTAATTTCCCCCTTTAAGTTATGGCTAGTCTTACACTGGTCTTTTCAACTTGGCAAATCTCTTCTGTGCATTTAATACTAACGTCTTCTAGTGAAGGAAAGATCCTTCCCAATGTTCCCCAGCCGACTGTCTCAAGCTTAGAATCTGCAATCTACACAATGGCCATTAGTCCCCTGTTTACCATAGAGGTATGTGTGTGTGTGTGTGTGTGTGTGTGTGTGTGTGTGTGTGTGTGTGTTTTAATTAATCAATTTTTTCCCCTGAGATTATAATGTGCTTTGTATGTGGTCTAGGCTGCAACCTGTGGCCATGCTGGTGTCTGAGGGCTATGCCACCACTGAGGCCATGCCGATCTGAGTAGCCTGCACTGCCATATGAGGCCATGGTATCATCTGGGCCAGGGCTGGTGCTGAGGGTATTCTGTGTGCCACACTGCAGCTCCTAGCCACTAGGACCAATGAAGAAGTGTTGGAGAGATGAGAAAGACAGAGGAGCAAGGTGGTTTTTTGTTTGTTTTGTTTTGTTTTTAATTAATTTCTTGGGGGTTTTCTATTGGGGAGGACACTGCAGGGGGAGGGGAGAATATGGAGGGACTGGGAGGTGAGTGGAATTGGGGTGCATGATGTGAAATTCTCAAAGAATTTTATATATATAAAGAATTTTTAAAAACGTACTTTCTAGCCTTCTATTTCTCAGAGGTATACTTCTTAAAACATTGTAAAAAACAAAACAAAACACCAAACTAGAGTTGGAGCAGAATTATGTATCAGAGACTTTGATTGTGTCTAAAATGTATCCTATTTTGAACTCAAATCTGCCTTGATAATTTCATGGCCCTTTTGGGACTGACTCACCAACACCAGACATCATAAGTCAATGTAGAAATCTTGAAGAACTTGACCTATGTTAACACCATTGTTGGAATGTGAGAATGCTGTCTTCACTAAATGCTCATGAATGAAGCTATGGTTTTACAATAAACCACTTAGCCTACATGTAGACACAAAATAGAGTAATAGTCCTAGCATTGAAGAAGATATGAAACAGTGTTCATAGCTATGGTGTCATCTCCGTTACTGGTACTGAGTTGTTGGTAGGATCTGCAGTTTCTGAACCTGCTAAATATGGTCCACTGGTGAAGAGGTCAGGTTGCAGCAGCAGAGAGACTGGATCAGAATCCTGGTTCTTCTTCTTGATAATTTGTTTTGGGCAACTCTCTCACCTCTCTGAGATCAAATCTGAAGCATTCAAATTAAAAGACATGTGAAGAACTTGACATATAATGAATAAATGTTCAATGAGAGCATTCCCATGATTATAATCAGACATCATCATAGAAATGTGGGGCAGGGTTTGGATAGGGGACGAAAGGATGAGTTTGGAAGGCTCAGAGAAGATGTATTTGGGGGCTTTGTAAGGGAATTAAGGAGAGTGGTCTTGGGGCAGGGTTTGGATTCTTGTGTTGTCTGATGCACAGAGACCTGATGTGAGCTAACTGATGTCACTTCTTAGCTACAGGATTGTGACCTGGCTCAGTGAGGTAGCAACTGGCTTTCCCTAGAAGCATCAGCACAAAAGAAGAGCCTTTCTGTAGACTCATCTACCTCTGTATGAATTATAGGACAAGGTCAGGAATGGCTTCTGAACTTGGACTTCTTAAAACTATACCACCATACTTGACCTTTCTGGGGCATTTACAGAGTTGATTCTCCCCTCTTTCTTGAAGGATTCTCTTCTGGCCTTGTTTAAACCATCGCTTCTGGGTTCTCCCCTAACTATTCAGGTCTTTTTGCTTTTGTTCTGAGAAACCAATGTCCCTCTGTTCCCTTGAATTTGTGCTTTCCTTGACCTCATTAACTATCCAAATTTCCTGGAATTGACTAGCTCTCTGGTGTTCTCACGATAATTATCTCTGGTACATCCAAAAATCTAGAGTTAACCCACAATTGATAGGCAAACGACTTCAAGTCTGTTTATAGAACCTGGGAACATCTCTTGAGCTGCTTTGATCTATCCACAAGTAATTATGAAAGGATCTACAAAGAAGCCTTGAAAACAGAATGGAGACTGAGCTATAGCCATCAAAACAAGCAGGGGTGCTTCATTCCACACAGGGGTTTACATGATCTCAGGCATTATCTAGCACCATATCTACGTGGGGTGACCCTGGCAGGAGAGAACCAGCACGGAATGTGAGAGCTGGGTCACATGATTTCTATCAGTCGTTAGGTGTGACTTTGAGAATGTGATACACTCAGAAGGTGGAGCTCCCGTCTTCACACTGGGCATAATGGGCACTCTTAAGAATATCTTGTTTGTTAGCACAGTGTGTGATTCCAGGATGTACACAAGTTCTGCCTTAGATTTTACAGATTTTCTTATTGGTGTGTTTTACTTAAAAAAAGAGAGGATTCCATGTATACAGTTTTGATGATGTTGCATTATGGTATCTTTTCATGTCAATATTTCATTTAGAATTATCTCTTTCCTACTGGTTTTATCCAGCTTTCTAGAGCATGGATTATACTGTTACCTTGGAAACCCAGCTTTTTTTTTTTTTTTTTTTTTTTTTGGTTTTTCGAGACAGGGTTTCTCTGTGTAACTTTGCGCCTTTCCTGGAGCTCACTTGGTAGCCCAGGCTGGCCTCGAACTCACAGAGATCCACCTGCCTCTGCCTCCCAAGTGCTGGGATTAAAGGCGTGCGCCACCAACGCCCAGCTGGAAACCCAGCTTTTATAGCATCAATTAGAGTATTCCAAGACTGTCCATTATATTCTAGTACTTTCTTACATACAAGATACAAGTGTCTAACATATTATAATTAGTTGTTAACTCTTAGCAATCTATTGCCCACATTTAAACATTTTAAATACATGAATTATGTTGTAGACATTTTTTGCAGGGGAGGAGAAGAGAAACAGATTTTTACTTTGGGGTTTTGCTCTGAGCTATAATCTATGTGGACTCTATTTTCTATACTCAAGAAGTAGGTTTTCTTCTGATGAATAATTAAATAATGATGTAATCCAAAGACGCTCCTTCTTTTAGCATTCTTGCTTGCAAGTTCAGGTAAGTGGGAAATTCTCTGTGGAGGGACCACAATCTGCAAACAATGAAATAGTCTTAAAACAGCATTGCAGCCTGTCATCTCCAGTTGACACAAGCCAGTTGTTTTCTCTCTTTACCACTCTGCATCCTTTGAGAACACCTTGATCTCAGTAAACACCTTCCAATCTCCAGTGTTAGTCTTCCTGATGTTATAAAGCCTTTTGTCTTCTCTAACCCCAAGCCAAAACAGGGTGATCTGGAGGACTTGATCTCTAGCTTACTATTCTTGAAATTTTTTTCTAAATTATTTTTATGAAAATGGATATAGGCAAATAAAACATAATACCAAATTAAAAATAATATTTCTCTGGGATGTACCTTTTAATCATGTGTAGATTATTATTATTATTATTATTATTATTATTATTATTATTATTACTGTATTTTTTAATACTAGGTCTTACTATGTAGCTCTGGCTGTTCTAGAACTCACTATGGAGACCAGATTGGCCTTTAATTTACAGGGGTCTGCCTTCTTCTGCCTCCCAAGTGCTGGGATTAGAGGCACGCTCAAACCTGGCTCATGCCTAGGTTATTAATATGTGTATTCCTGATTGCTGTTTTTCCCCTTGCAATCTTTTCTGCATCCAAACAAGCATATGTTTTAAACAAGCTATATACTACTTTCCAAACTGTTCTTTCGTTTTCAACATGTAGTTTTCATAAATATACATACATATAAATCTAAGGCCTAAAGTTGCCATTGGATGTGCTAAAAATATAGTTAACAATAGTATTTAATTACTGTTTATGTGTACACATGCAGGTTTGTGTGTCCATATGTACATGGGTATGTGTGGGGACATGCATATCTGATATCTGTGTATATATTGGGACCAGAGGTTAACTTTGGATGTCACTCCTCAGGAACAGTCCACCTATTTTTTTTTAAGACAAGGACTCCCTTTATGTCTTGGGCTCACTGATCTTCCTATCTCTGTCTCCCTGGCACTAGGAATGTATAATCCCACACCTAAGTTTTCACATGTGTGCTAGAAACTTAACTCAGGTTCTCAAGTTTGTACGACAAGCTCTTTACTAAGAGCCATTTCTCCAGCCCCCAAAATATAATGTTCAAAACACACAAATTTAGGACTCGTATTGAAACTTAAGGAGTAAATAACAGATATACAACTGTTTTTTTTTTATGAAGGATTTGGCTGCACCTCAGTTCTGTAGAGTGGAAAATCTTCACGTTGATAAAGATAAACAGTAATGGTAGAAGGCCTCGGATACACATCACTAAGGTATGGTTGTTTTTAGGCCCCTACATTTTAAATCCCTTGTTTCCTGCCTATAGTCTAGGGGAAGAGAGTCTGTGAGGCATTGTTCTGTGAGTCAGCACATCCTCATTATTTTACCTGGCCATATGTGAACTGCATGCTACTTTCGTCCCCTTCACGGCCCTCACTTTCTTCATTTATAAAAATGAACACCGGCTGATAGTATTTCCTGCTGACGTAAAGGAATATTAATGAGCATTTGGCAAGAAGAATGATAGAAAGGTAGATTAGCCTCAAAATGAGTGTAGAAGGGAATAAGTGACGGGCATATGACGGGTGACAATGAAGAGGTTAATGAGTCCGGAGGAGCATCAGTATGTGACTGTCGTCATCATGGAAGCCTTTTCATTGTTCAAAGAAGAGCTATGTGGGTGTGGGAGCTGGCGTACATCTATGTCTTCACTTGTAGTAGCTCAGCTCTCCTTCAAGCTTTAGGGTCTTTTTCTCATCTCCTTGTGAAACTTGAGTTCTTGGTTGTATCCTCTTTCTTTATCCATTTTCTACCCTTTGAGAAGCAAATGCCTTTTCTGCTAGTTTTGCTTACTTTCAACATGAATTGGATAGATTCTTCCCGTCTCCCTGTACCCAAATCTAGAAGGAGAAACAATTTGCAAAGACCACAATACTGTTTGAGACCAATGAAGTAAGTTTTATAAGAACTTCACCATGATTAGTTTTGCAGCATTCACCCATTAATTATCTGGTCTTCATATTTGTAGAGCTGTAAAGTCTCCAGGTTTGAAGACACAATATGCAAATGAATATAAGATCATTGATCTTACTTGCCCCTTGGAAATAACCCTGTTTAAGTCTTTTACATAGCAACCCCAGTGAAAGAAGGTTATATTATTGACTTGGGGTCAGAATTAAATTTAAAACCTCACTCAACTGCTTACTATTCATGGTAATTTAGATGAGAATCCCTCACACACCCCCCCAACCCAGGCTCATGTGTTTGAATGTTTGGTTCCCAGTTGATAGAACGGTTTGGGAAGGATTAGGAGGTGTGGTCTTGGAGGAGGTGTGTCATTGGTGGTGGGCCATTCCATTCTCAGTTAGCTATGTCTCTACCTCTAACTTGTGGATAAGATGTAGGCTCTCAGCTACTGCTCCAGTGCCAAGCCTGCTTGCCTGCTGCCATGGTCTCCACTATGATGGCCACAGACTCTACTACCCTCTGGAACTGTGAGTCCCCAGTTTAATGCCTTCTTTTATAAGCTGCCTTCGTCATGGTGTTTGGCCATGACCAATAAAAAATAACAAAGACACTATTTCCATGACTTGGAGAAAGACATTCATATCTCTGTGTCCCATGTACTCTGTAAAATGGAAACAATAATATACTGTATGAGTTTGGGGATGAAAGACTGCATGAAATATTCTAGACAAAGCACTTGGTGTAGAGCCTAACACATGGCAGGGAGCCCATCAAATGGGTGGTGGTGATGGTGCAACTGGGTGGACTCCATTAGTCCACTGCCAATGGTGGAGGACTGTTCCTGTGTAGGAGATCCCAGTATCATTTTGTTAAGTTCTAACGGCTAGAAGTTTCTTCTGCAAGTCAACAAAATTTCCCTATCTTCCTCCCCAGTGTCCTTTTGCCTAAGACAGTGGTTCTCAACCTTCCTAGTACTGCAGCTCTTTAACACAGTTCCCCATGTTGTGGTGACTCCCAACCATAAAATCATTTTTGTTGCTACTTCATATCTGTAATTTGCTACTGTTATGAATCATAATGTAAATTCCTATGGTTTCTAATGGTCGTAGGCAACTCCTGTGAAAGGGTCATTCACTCCCCAAGAGCTTGTGACCCACAGGTTGAGAACTGCTGTCCTATACACCCCCTTTACTTATAATTATTTGAGTTTTTTCTTCCATTCAAAATATTTCTATGGATTTTTACATACTCATTTTTAATTAACTCTTGAGGCCTTATCAACTCAACACCAACCTTTTCAATCAGCTTTGAGATACTGAAATGAGATGGTCCTCGTTTCTATGACATTCAAAGACTCTTCAGCATAATCACTTTTTTTTCGCCACTAGTGAGATGAGAGGTCATTCATGGCATGCGTCCAGCACATTAAGTACCACTAAATTCTGCTTATTTTGTTTCTGTACCTCAAAGAATACTCTTTTTTAATGCAGAGTGAGTGTGTTTTTCATAGTTTATTGAGACATAAAGTGGTATTCTCTATTTTATGATAATGTTTTATGCAAGGAAATGTGTAGAAATCCTCATAATATTTTTATGTATCTTACAGTGTTAGCTTAAGAAGTCAAATTTCACTTTACAGTGTCCTTTCGAGGATTAAGCCTTTATAAATATCACAAAGACAGCCCACAGAAGCCTGTAAAGTAAAGAGGTTGTAAGCGTACTTCCTCATGTTTGCAGAGATATGGAAGGAGAGCTCTCTCCCAGGGGCAATGACAAATCCTTTTTTTGTGCCCATAGTTTCCAGCCAGCTGGTCAATGGTAGGTTTGTGTAAGTCGTAGTGGACTGGCAGATTTGAAAGCATATATTTGTATGTTTTTGAAGACAGAATTGGAACCACTTCCTTGGACACTTTGCTTCATACTGGCTTATTCCACCCAATCAGAACATGAGCTCCTTTCCCCTGATTGTAGGTCTCTCCCCACTGTGGATTCTTCTATGGATTTCTTTGTTGCATTAAAATAAGAAGTAAGAGCAGAGTGGACCAAGGTATTTGTTTCTGAGATTAGAGGTGTAAATGTTCATAGGGTGGCATTCTAGTTGTTGGAGTTATTAAAAAGTTTGAGTTCAGATTGTTAGTTCCTTATTTTTGTCCTTGATTATAGAATCCATAAATCAACTTTATCATATTTTAGATTGAAATAATTATCCGAATGGTATTAGAACTCACACTGAAAGTAACTGAAATGTAATAATTAGAATGACATTTTTCACTTTTGTTTTCTTCTGTCTTTAATGGTGATTATAAGTCCTGTTTATGGTATCAGTTGAAAATGAAGATTTGTATGTTGGAAGTTTGGTCCTTGGTTGGTGGCATTAGTTTGGGAGGTTGTGGAATCTAACTGGGGACATGTCTTTGAAGGCTCTATCTGTATTCCAGTCAATAAAAACAGAGGAAGAGACTCCTTTTTCCACGTAATCCTGTCTCTATGATGTTCTCCTCAAGCATGCATGATCAACAAACCATCGACCAAACTCTATGAAGCTATTATCAAAAGAAGTCTTCTTTCCTGTAGGTGGTTTATGTCAGGCATTTGGTCATGCTGCTCATAAAACTAAATCTCTCAGGACTCAAAAACTGCAAGTTGACAAACTTCCTACCAGCCATTGGTTTCACTAGTCATAGACACAGTGGTAAGAAAAGGAATTGTGAAAAAGAGCCCTTATTAATGGTCATAGTCAGTTTCCATAAGGAAAAAAGAGCTGCCTTCCATTTATGGTGAAGGAAAACCATGACTAAGAAGATTGCCATTGAAAACAACTACATAAGATGTTACATTCTCAAAAATCTTTGAATGATAGTCTACGAGTGAATGGAAGGGATGAGATATGCACATCTTTCACCAAGTGCAGGCCTAACAGAGCTTTGTCCCAAGCAGCCTTCTTCCCCCAGTGCTGCTCTGTATTCTGATAAAGATAAAGAAAAGAAAATTAATTTTGTAGAACACTAAAGAAAACCCACTATATTGGTCAAAGGAATTAATCCCCAAACAGATGTTTAGAATGAATGTGAGTAATTCTCTTCAGTGCTAACTGTGCGGTGGTCATTTAAAATTCCTGTGATATGACTGTGATCCACAATAAATAAAGACTCTTTCTATGCCTTGGGAGCAGGCAATACAAGCAGGGTATAACAAGCAGTGAGAGAGAAATAGAAGGTGACAGAGTGAAGGTGACAGAGGGAAGGGACAAAGAGGTTGGCTGCTTTATGGCTTTGGGTCCAGCCTCCTTCAGTTTTCCCTTTAATCCACATCTTACCTCACAGTTTCTTGACTTTAGAGATTCACTTGGCTTTGTTCCAGAAAGAAGCCACAGCAGTACTGACCTTGAAAATTAATAACTGTTTAAGTAAGCTGATCAAGATAACCTTTCGCTAGATCCTGGGGGGGTGGAAAGACTTCATTCGTTCAGTATTCAACAAATATTTGCCAAGCACCTTCCATGTATAAGATGATCGTGCCACTTGGTCTGTGCCACCTCTTAGTCTGCAATGTATAAGCTATATCTTCAATAACATCCCACTTTTGGTTTGTGAAATTCTCTCCCTTCTGTGTAGGTAGATTTGTAGGGTTGGGACATTCAGGTTTGTACTTCTTATTGTGGAACTTGATGGACAGAAGGTGAGGAAAAGAGATGCAGTATCTTGACCAGGTACAAAGTCTCTACTGGCTCAAGTAGATGAATCTGAACTGTGATATTTGGTGCTCACTCATTGTGACTTGTATGATGACCCAAATGGTCCTGATGTGGAGTTACTGTCAAGGTTACTCTCATTCACTTTTTGATTTTTTCAGCTCTCCATTTTCTCTCATTGAAAAAAAGTAATTTCTCTTTTTTACAGTGATATGACACACACACATACATAGTGGATGTACACACACACACACACACACACACACACACACGCAAGGTCTTGAAAATGAAATGAATAGAGAAATAAGAGGGGCGGGAGAGCCTCTCAAAAATGCAAGTGGTCTTTTAGAAAGTTGAAGGTCAATTACATTTTTGTCTTTTCTTTTATTACACCATGTATAGACTTGATCCATTGAATGCTTTTGCTTTCCAAACAGCTAAACATTGTTTTCCTATGAAACATTAGACAACAGTCTTCTAGAAACAGAGTAGTATTTTCTACAAAAATCATTTTGGGCATACATTTGTGTTTACACAGATTCGAGTTGGTTCTGTAAAATGATTTGAGAGATGACTTTCAAGAGATTCTGTACATTATGCTTTTAGCTAAAAATCCAAGAGAAAAATAACCAGTTGCTGTGACAGTAACAATTAAATCTTCATGGCTGCTAGTGATCAGAGGAGGCTAAAAGAAGTGTAAGGATTTGTGCTTAGGAGAAGTTTCAAAGTAAGAACAAATGTCTCAGTAATTGATATGTAACACACATGGGTACAAAGGGTTGTTTATGCTTTGCGTAGAGTTTAAAGGTGAATAATCATCCCAGGAACCCACTTTTGGGATTATCTGATACTCCCAATCTGGACAAGTCTCTTGCAGTTGGTCAAGGAACTCCGCAGAAAAAAACAAAGTAGTCTTCTGCCTCCCTCACTAACTGAATGCATAACAAGGGGTTTCTGAGGGTCAGTTAACTGAATATATGCCTGCTTTCCTTTACAGTCATAGACCAAACAGACACAGCAATAGACTGAGTAGGTTTATAAAAAAATAAAAATCCAACCTTATGTTTGATGTCTGGACCACAATCCATTTTGTTATTTACAAGGTGAATGAAATGTGACCCCAGGATAGGCACAGCTCTTAGAAAGTCCCTTATGTTAGTTTTTTTCAACCCTCAACTGTAAAATTCTTATTTCCATAATATTATAGCAACTCTTTGTAATGATTGAAGACAAGGTATAATTTACATATTATCATTGATGTTCACATCTAAGAAATACATATAGAGTTTTACTTTTAGGTTGGATCCATATCATACCACAGAGACACTTGCCCATCCATGTTTATTTCTTCTCTACTCATTATAAGAAGAGAATGGAACTAGCTTAGATGTCTATCAACCATCGCTTCTCGGCCTTTTGGCTAAGATCAAGTGTAGATGTCTATCAACCAATTAATAGATATTAAAAATATGGTAAATATGCATAGATGGGTCTGGAAGGCATTTTAAAGGGATTCTAGCCTTTAATGTATGCATATATGTCTCTACTCTATATAACACATCACAATACACATGTAATACATACATATGTAATAAATATACATTATACTATATTAGATACATCTATGTATTTATGTATACACACATATGGTTATAAATGTGAGTAAAATCCAAAATATGAGAAGGGAGACCAAGAGAAGGTAAAAACGGGTGATGAAGAAAGATAGGGGGTTTGAGAAAGTGCTCTTTGGGACACAGAAGAGAAAAGGAGTCTTGGGGGCCGTTAAAAGGGTGTTTCTGAGATAGCAGAGGGATGGGGACATGAGGGAAGGAGAATCTATTAAAACACATCTTGTGACAAATGGAGACCATTCCAAAAAGACCATAACCAATCAAGATGCAGAGTTGTGGAGCCCAGTCCCATTGCATACATCTGTCAAACATTCCTGCACCCAAGGCTCAGGAAATGTCACAGAGGAAGGGGCAGAAAGATTGTAAGAGCCAGAAGGTCAGGGAATTTGCTGTGAGACTGGGTCTCAGTAACATCTGAAGCTACACCCAGGGAGTCTCACCAACCATGACTGTTTAAACACGAGCTAAGCAAAAAGGACATTAGTAGACATGCCAAACTGGATTGGGAAGGAACCATGAGGATTCAACCCTACACGAAGAACTACAAGCAACTAGTGAACATGGAGAATGGGTTGACTGAATGATCAGCCCTGAGAACATGCACGAATAATGTTATTCAGAGTGAGCAGGATGTATTTAGAGGTATATGTGTATATGCCTATGTGCATAGAACAACAGTTAATGAAGAGGAACAGGACATGAGTTTGGAAGAGCAAGGAGGAGTGTAAGGAGTTAAAGGGAGGGAAGGGAGGGGACAAGTGATGCAATTATATTATAATCTCAAAAATAAAATATAAAACACACTTACTTGGAAATGCCTCAGTGACATGTAATACCTTGTGTGCTAATTAAGAGTGTGTTTTTAAAGTTCTAGTATGTTACATTGTAGTGGCAGAAATTCACAATATCCACATAACACTAAGGCTTTACTTTACCCAGCCCAGCCCCAGTGATGACTTCAACAATCCCGTAACTCCAAGGACCAAGTACTGTTTGGATTAATTCAAACAATTGAAGAATACCTGGTTTCACTAATATTTGAGCACACTCAATTGCAGTAGATTTGGCAAGAACTCAGAGTATGAGATTAATATGTTTCATTGACATCATGTTGACACACCAAATCCAGAAAACTCATAGAGTTCATGAGAGAATCCTTTGTCACACAGGGAAGGGAGAAGGGAGAGGAGAGGATAAATCTTACAGGCTCCTGTCAAAGTCAATAGCAGAAAACCCTAGCTCCAGGATAAGAATAGGGAGTGAACACAGACATCCTGATGTTTTTGCAGTGGCGTGCAGGATGAAAAACAAGTTTCCCACGTCTTGAGAAGGTTGTGTGAGGATGTGAATAGATAACTATTAGCAGATAGTGACTCCTACAAGGCCTTGTCCTTGGGGACCCAAGTGTCTAACCATGCTTTCTGGGGAATGATAACAACCTTGTCTCACTTTATCTGCCCACACAGACACTGGCCTTGTTCCCCTACAGGGAACTGCCTGTTCGCTTGCATGCATGCCCAGCTTGCATGCACTTCACACAGAGAAGTTCAGAGCACTAGATTTGTTAAGACTTCTCTTTCTGTCTAAAACTCCTTTAGGAGTTTCTCACTCAGTCTCCCCCACTTATGCCCTTTCCCTAGGCTGCTCCAACTGTTTTATTCTCCCATACCTCCAAACCCACCGTATCGACCCTTCTCTGCTGTTTATTTGACTCCACATTTTCCCCTCTTTCCTTTTCTGGGGGCCTAGCCATACTCAATCTTTATTGTTTTCCTTACCAACCAGCTTTCTAAACATCGGTAGTCACCATGAAAGCTATCCTGAAAATTGTCTTGTACTACGAAGAGTCGCTTAGCCAACATGGATGCTTCAAACATCTGTAAACTCGGGCAAATTTTAGTAGTAACCACGCCCACCACAAATTCATACATGTGAAAATTTCTAAAGCAGTGTTTCCTGAATGACGTTCTTCCTTCTCTGGGTGTTGGTCATCTCCCATGAGCTGTGTCACAGGCACTTCTGTTACTGTTACTTTCCAGGCATTCCCTGCAGCCACTGATTTTTTTTTAAAACTCTTTCTCTATTCAAGGATGCCTTGCTAGAGACCGTTGATGTCAAGCTAGTTCCACCGTATGACCACATGCAAGAGTGAAAGTGGTCAGTATGGGAGTAAGTGGATCTGGGTTTGGAGCGTATCGAGGAGACAGAACCTTTTCATGCTCTGCTTTGCTTCTTCATCCTTATCAGTGTGTTAGACCCTGACCTAAAGGATGGCTGCCAAGGAAGCACTGTGGCCTGGTGCCATCATGCTTGATCTAGGGGATGGACTGGAGAAAAGGGACTTTTCTATGTCAGGAAGTCAAATTTCCCCTAGCAGATTCTTAGTTTTCTTTGAGACTTGTAGGCAAAAACTAGGTAGTATGGTCCCTCCCTTCCACAACCCCTAAAAGGTATATTGGCAAACATGAAAACATGATTGGCAAAGAATACAATAGCTATGATGGTAAAGACAGTGAAGGAGCCTCCAAATGAGGCTCAGCACACTGACATACTCCTCCCCTGCAACTCTGTCATTTCCTTAGCACATTAAGATGTTATGTGATATTTTGATATTTTGATTGAATTCTGACAATAAAGTTTGCTTTGAATCAGAGGGCAGAGTTAGTTACTAGCTGACCAAAATTAGCCATAGAGGTCTTAGAGGACCAAGAAAACACACACACACACACACACACACAGAGAGAGAGAGAGAGAGAGAGAGAGAGAGAGAGAGAGAGGGAGGGGAAGTAGTAGGTTGGGGCTTAGGGAGAGTCTCAGTCTTTTTGGATGGAGGAATGAGAAGGAAAGGAAGTCACTGGTTGCTTCTCTGCTGCTTCTCTGATCATTCAGGTTCTTACCCTGATATCTGACTCCTGAGTTTTTATTAATAAAGAATAACTAGATAAGTGCTTAATCTGGCACCCAATGTGGGGCACATATTTCCGTGTAAAACCTGAGAAAGCTTAAAAAAGAAGGTTCCAAACACACAAAAACGGAGCCAAGCACCGCTTCCTAGTCGTCTTGCGGTCTCATGCCAGCTGCAGTATAGAGATGCATCCCCCAGCCGCTGCCTGGCGGACTATAGCCAGCCACCGGAACCATGCGCTAGCACCATGCACCAAACTGAGTCACACTATGGCTGACATAGCATTTAAGATTTGTCTCGCACAGTCAGAGAATGCTGCGGGCGGGTGCTCAGCTAAGACAGATCCAGAAGGTCAAAACTTCTGAACAGGTTACAGTGTGTTTAAATAACGTGCACAGGCTTAAGAAAAAAATAGGTATAAAGACAGTCATAGAAAAAAGTAAGTAGTTTACTTTATAAATGATAAAGTAAGTCTTAAAAAAGAATAAAGTAATATAAAAAATAAGCCACACAAGGATGGAAAATACAGAGGGAGCCTGGATCCTATATGGTGCTTTATTTAATTTCGATATTTTGAATGCTAATGAACAGAAACAGCTGCTGAGAGACATTGGATTATGAAAGGAACTGCTGAATTAAATCAGCCTAGATGCTTTAAGAATGCCTTAACTTTAAAATGTAAGTGAAAAAAAAGTATTGTGTTGGGGAAGAGGTCATGCTTTTGCTTCCACAGGAAACAAAAGGCTATGGATTCCTCCTTTTAAGTAAATAGAGATCAGATTTGACTGGAAGAGACCTCCTGAGTATCTTGGCTATAGACATGGGGGAGCCAAGAAAGACTATAGGACAGATGATGTGTAAGTTGATCCCTTGACATGGGAACAGCTCTGAGATGAGATGAGACATGATAAATCTTATTGGCTACAGAGCCCATATTATATGCCATCCTTTCATATGCCATGGATAGAGATTTATATTACAGTTTGATTATACAGTCAAATAGACTTATAAAGTTGACAGATGCCTTTTACCTGCTCAAACATAAAGCATATCATCTTTAACTGACTTGTGCATACTGCACATTCCATATTTGTAACAGATATGTATGTTACCTTTGAAAGTTTATGTGCTTTCAGAGCAAGGGGACCAGACATCAAGGAAAATGGATGGCCCAGGTGATCCAGCCTCTCAGAGTGTCTCTGTTGCAGTTTCCTCAGAATTCTGTTTCCAGAACAGCTTCAAGGCTGCTGACTGAGATGGTCCAGCCTCACAGAATATTCCAGCCAGGACTTCAGATAAGCCTGGCACTTTCCTATTGCACAGAGACTGGACAACAAATAATATAGCTAACTCTCCCAGGACTTGACCATTATCCCAATTTTACCAGGGTCTTCTAAAGATTCTAGCACCCCCAGACAACAGGAAATAGTCTAGAGAACATAATGCCCACATTTCCAAAATGTGGGGTGGATGGCTTCTGGTCATTTGATAGGTTATAGATGTCTGTCATCATTTAGGGGCATTGGTTACAAGTTGTTATTGGTCATAGTCAGGAAAATAGCTAAACAAAGGAGTTAGATTCAAATATCTCTTTTTGAAGGAAAAAGGGGGATATAATACAGAAATGATGAGATAAAGGGGTGGGTTTGAACAACTACTAGTCTCAAATATTTTATATTGGTATGGATTTCTATATACTGATACAAATTTACGGTTATTCTTGTTATACTGTATACATGTTTCTACTCCTGTTTAATGTATTGTTACCTATGTAGCTCATTTAAAAAGGTTATGTAAAGTTTTGGTCTTTAAAAGCTATTAAAAAATACAGGTTAGTAGTTAGTCATCTTTAACAATCATATTTATAGGCAGGTATGTTTTTAAGGTCATATGGAGATATACGTTAGATTGTCTTCAAACACTTCAAAGACCTACAGAATATGGCATTTTAAAATATTTTAATAACAAGGCTTTTCTGGACAGTGAGACACATCTCCTCCTGGCAGTACCAATTTACTTCAAAAAAAGATGATGGGCATTGAAGAACTTCCATATGGAGTTTGCTTTCTTTGTGGCAAAAGCTAGCCATTTGGGCAAGACACTGTCCTTGCCTTGACTATTGACAATATGCTGTCCAGACTGGACAAGCAGGACACAAAAGAAAGTGACTACTGAACTTTGCCAAGACAGAGTAGAACAGAGTAGTCCTTCAAAAATTCCTGCTTCCCAGAAAAGTCCGTCAAATATTATAGGTCTGTAGGCCAAAGATGGATGCCCTAACATTGCAGAGAAACTTTGGGTGACTATCCAGGTAGCCAGTGCCTCTGTTGTTTTGGAAGTGGCTTGCACTGTACTTCCTGTTTACTCAGGTAATATTATTTCCTTCTGGGGTCTTTGATGGAGTTAAAGACTAAATAGTTACAGTTTTCCTTAGTTATGACAGAAGGTAAATTAGGTACAGAACTTTGGGCTCACCAAGATAGGATAAATAAGGGAATGTTTTCTCTGAAATTGCAAAATAAAAATGGACTGAACATTGTGAATGTAATTCTTACCTGGTATTTGTTCTTATTATATATAGTTTTACTATGTTAGAGTTAAGCCCTTTCCTTTTTATTTAGACAGAAGGGGAAATGTTGTGGAATAATATTTTTGTACACTGTGAAGATGTGTCTTTGCCAAGATGCCTTCTTATTGGTTTAATAAAAAGCTAAATGACCATTAGCTAGGCAGGAGGTATAGGCTGGACAGCCAGACACAGAGGACTCTGGGAAGAAGAAAGGTGGGGTCACCAGGAGACACAGAGGGTGTAAGACATGCTGGAGGACAGGTAAAGCCACGAGCCATGTGACAATACATAGATTAATAGGAATGGGTTAATTTAAGTTGCAAGAGCTAGTTAGTAACAAGCCTAAGCTCTGGCTGATCATTTATAATTAATAATAAGTCTCTGTGTCATTACTGGGGAGCTGGAGGTCCTTGTATGATTATATTTGCCAGATCCCCAGGCCGTGGCTCCTGTGACATCTCCCTCAGTCTTGTGTAATGCAGCAGTGGGTGCCTTTAGAACGTGGGTCTCATCTTATCCATGGATCCAATCAGTAATTCTCATGATTAGAGTCACTCAGAGAGGCAGATGTTCCTCTAGTCTCCTTCTTTGCTGTTGGATAGCATGCCACATATGATCAACAACCTGGTATTTCTGTGCTTTCTTTGTTACTTTTAAGCTTTAAGCCTAAGAGGACCTAGGCTCATAATAGGTTTTTGTCATCTTTTTGTCCCCTACGGCTGCTTCTTCTGTGTATAAGATTAAAGGGAAAGATAATCCCTTTTTATCTCCTCTAGTTTCTGGATCGGTAAGCCTCTGCTGGGAATGGTTAGTGATGTGGAGCATCTGTATTCTCGTCCACTGTTAAACATTCTTGTGGCTTCTCTACCTTTTCCAGGAATGTTTAGTCATTGATATAATTTTCCAGAATGATTTTTCATTATAGAAATCCCCTTTCAAAAAGGTTTGTCACTATTATTAAAGAGCTATTTAATGTGTTTATTATAAAGCAATATTTTTAATAAGGGAGGCACATTTTAAAAAAAAACTTATTGATTCTTTGTGGATTTCCCATAATGCATCCTGATCCCACTCACCTGCCTGTCACCTTGCTTCTACCCTCTGCCCTTGTGACCTCCCCCACAAAACAAAACTTAAAAATAAAACCAAAAAAATCAAAAAGCAAAACAAACAAGTAAAAAAAAAAAAAATCTCCTTACGGAAGCTGTTATGTGGCCCAGTGAGTCACACAGTTTACTCTTAGTCCATACATCTTCACTTGTAAGTGTTTTTGAAATGAGACAGTGGTCTAGTTCGAGGCCTCTGTCTTCTACCACACTATCAATACTGGGCCCTCACTGGGACTGCTCTTGGGTATCCAAATATTGCCTTGTGTCATGGAGATCTTGTAGCTGTGAATGTGCTGGTCTGTCCCCTTCACACACTCCAGCACTTCGAGGTGAATGTTGGTTGGGGTGTGCTAACTCACAGCCCTGGTTCTGGGCCTAGGTAGTAGCTGGGTTGGTCAGCCTGCCAGCTTTCCCTCATCTTCACCAACCTGGCGAGCTCTCCAGCACTGCCCCAGCTAGCTCACCCAATGTAGCAGACGGCAAGGAGCAGGGCCAGTTCTTCTGCTATCATGCCCTTGGGTCCGACTCACCCACACCCACACCACCAGGGCCAGCTTTACTGTTTTGCTCAGACAAGGTACAAGGCCCGTTCTCCAAATTGTTGCAGTTGGTGAGGGGCAGGGTCGAATCTTCTGTTGTCATGTCTCTGAGTCTGGCTCTCCTGCCTTTTGCAAGTGTCAAGGGGCAGGAGGCGGGCATATATCTTTACCCTTACCACCCCAGGTATATGAGGGAGGGGCAGCTCTCCTGCTCTAATCACCCCTCCCCCACCAGCTCACCTGTATCCCTTCCAACAGGGTCAGCTCTATTGTGCTGCCTGTTTGAGATGCAGGGCAGCTTCCACCCAGTGCTGCTGCAGTTGGGGAGGAGGGCAGTGAGGAGGCACATTTTTTTTTTTAAATATAGATTTATTTTTTTCTTTGTGCAGGAGCCACCTTTCCTGGGTGAGTTACTTCCCCACCCCCCCGGCTCCTTACCCCAACCCACTACCATCTACAAACCCCAAAACCTAGCTCCACACCCATAGCCCTGGAAAGCTGTTTGCATGTGAGCCACCTTTCCCAGTAAGTGTACCTACCATCCCTTATCCTCATCAAAGAAGCCTCTACTTACAGCACATGGAGACCATCACAGAAAACCACAACTGTACACAGATTAACAGACAGTGGGACAGCCCAGCCCCAATAACAGGATATCTATGGCTCAGGGAACACAGTGGAATAGAGAGTTGAAAGAGTGTAAGAGCCAGAACACCAGGAACTCTCTAGCAAAACAATCTCTTCTAGAAATGGCTGCATAAACAAGACGAGAACAATGGCGATATCAGTGTACATATTAATGCAGAAGGGACAAATTTCACAAGGTCTTGCCCCTAGACTTAGAACCACCTTATTGATTGTCCCAATCCAAAGTGGTCAGCCCTGAAACCACACACACACACACACACACACACACACACACACACACACGCAGCAGGTTGCTTTATTTATTTTTTCCACACACACATATAATAATCATAGAAAAAGAGGCAATCAACTTGAGAACTGGTGGGGGGGCCTGGGAGGGCTTGGAGAGAGGATGTCTGGGAGGGGGTGGAAGGATAAAAGGGAGAGAGGAAGTGAGATAATGCGTTCTCGGTACCCACAGAGCCAGGAGAGGATGTCAGATCTCCAAGAACAGTTGTAAGCTGCCATGTGGGTTATGGGAACTGAACCCGGGGTAGCAAGTGCTCTTAACTGCTGAACCATCTGTCCAGAACTGTCCCAAAGTAGTTTTAAATCATATTTTGTATTAACAGTTTCTTCAGACGCAAGAAAGCAGTGTTTGTTTAAAAAGTATTTCTTATTATTCATTTATCAGGAAGTATGAAAGCATCTATTGAGCCCTTCTTTACATACCTAGCCACTGATGCTTTGAAACATTGGAAGCCTGGAGAAGCCAGCAAGTTATTCATGTGCAGGGCATCAAGTGATATTTACATATTAGTATTTTACCACCACCATAATTTATTTCCTCTAGCCCATAGCCTCAAATAGTTACGTAATCCAAGAAGAAAAATGAAAATATCTGTTTTGAAATTAGACAGCTCATTTTTTTTTTTTTACAGTGTAGGTCTTTTCTTTGGGATTTTAATCATTCTTTGTCATTCCATCATTGGACTAACAAACTGCTTGTACTGAAGAGAAATATATGGCTTTAGTAAGTGGTCTAAATCGCCCTTCATGAAAAAAAGGAATATTAAAGATGAAGACTTTTGAAATGGGGAGTCTGCTTGTATCTACTACTCCACTTTGAGCAAAAACAGTATAAAAGACTCTTTTTTTTTTCAGTTTTTTTGAGACAAGGTTTCTTTATGTAGCCCTGGCTGTCCTGGAACTCACCCTGTAGACCAGGCTGGCCTCAAACTCACAGATCCACCTGCCTCTGTCTCCCGAGTGCTGGGATTAAGGGTGTGTGCCACCACTACTGGCCATAAAAGACTTTCTTAAAAAGAAGAATGTGCTCTGAATCCTGTTTGCTGGGTCTTTATAATTAAATGGAAATGAAGATGGAGATACTCCCTCTCATACACACGCACATGCACACGCACACAATCTTTTGCTAGGTTTTCCTGAAAGCCCAGTATCCCCAGATAACCATGGAGCTTAGTAAAGTTGTCGAGATCCTGAGATCCTGATTGAGAAGGCAGACTCAGAGTCTAGAAGAGCACATATGCCAAGCCACATGTATTGTAAGACTCGATACTTCTGAAAGGAGCTTTCAAAGGCAAGAGAGAATTCCAAATTTGGAGCCCACAGAGACATCTGGTGCCTTAGAACTTCCCACTTTCCTTTGGCAGATATTTTAGCTAATTTTCCCACCTTGGTCAGAATGTGTAATTCCTTATAAAGCCTATTCTAATTTTAACATGTGCTCCCAGTTTGAGTGTTACTGTCAGGACCAACCATTTCATGTTAACAGTTAGGTCATTTAGCAATCTCTTAGAAGGGCAAAATAAAGGAGGACAATGTAATTAATATAATGGTACACAGTTGAGTCTTAAAAAAATGTGTTGCACTTATGCATTTCTCCAACTTTGTTCTTCTAACAGATGCACGTGGGAAAAAAAGACGGTTGAATCAACATGTAGAAAAAGCCTTGCATCCCACAGTCATTGCTCATCACGACTGTGCCAGAGCTAACTCTGCCAAGACAGTTTTGGGAGGTCTAATCATCCCACGACCTGCTCCTTACAAACCAGTTGCTGGGGCAGACCTGAGCCTATGTGCAGAGTATGAATTCACTTTTCCCTGATGGGGACGGTAAGTGGGACCAAGACTTGAAGATTACTATGATGAATGTGCCAAGATAGGCACAAAAGGATTACTGGGTGGCAAGAAGGAGTCATTTGAAGATGAAGAGTGTGAATGTTCAGCTGTACACCCGACACTTGGAATTCAATGGTGTTCGCCCTAGAACTAAATGGGAATAGCGTATCCACCTTCCTCAAATGACAGATTGGGAGTTAACCAGCTAATAAACTTTCTGAGCCTACATAATGAACGGCATAATAATTCTAACTTCTATACCAGGTCAAAGGGTATTTTTTTTTTTTAAAAAAAAACAAGACCAAACATTTCAATTTTTAGTTTTACTTTTAGTCTCTGCCTCTGTATTGATTGGTCAGCCCCCAGACAAGTTTTCTCTGACATCTCTCGAAGTTCAGCTCTCTGTAAAGCATTTGCCTAAGAGTACTTCAAGAAATGTAATGCCGAATTAGAAGCTCCAGCATGCCTTTTGGACTACCAGTCACTGCCAACACCGCTTGTATAACTACAGTACCACTCAGTAAATTCCTTCCACTGGCCTCATTTGAGTCTCATATGGCTAAAGAGAGAGTATTAGCTCTCTTGTGTAAACAATAGGGAGTCTAAAGCTCTGAGAAATTATTAGTTGAGCTGTTTTTTCATATATTATCTACATACTCTAAGACCCCACATAGTAACTTTTAAAGACGAATGTTGGTAATTCTTCAAAAACTAAACATCATTCAAGATCAATTTGCATAAGAAATATTTCATTGAATAAATTATAGCCCACACAAGAGGCTTTCACGCAGTTGGCCAGCAACTGTTAGCGTCTGATGATGTCCCTGGAGACATATTCAATCTGATGAAGAATTGACAGGTGATTTATTTGACCACATTGTTCCAGAAAATAAGTCAACACACATACTGAATTATACAGATATCAACTTACACTTCAAATCTAGGAATTCTCTAACATAGTCATTAACGGTTTTTGACTCAAAGCATAACTAAATTATGCTGCATTTGTAGAATATCTTCTAGTCACTCCCAGGTTGGTAAACGGAGATTGTAGTAAAAAGATGAATACTGTATTTGGAAGACATGGCGGATATGCAACATGGGTTTGGACCACTGGAACTCTGTACCAGTGACTGTCACTACCTCTAGTATGGTCTTTCTTATTAATAATCAAACACAGCATGGCTGCTGCTATGAAGATTATATTTCATGGTACCACTAAATGAGGCAAATCTAATGATAAATTATTTTAAAAGTAGATTAAAGAATTATTGATTCCCTCATTCTCAAATTGTCTAGTGTAACTGATCTTTTGGCATACGGCCCAGTATATTTCCTAAAATAATTTATGCTCTGGCTACATTGAGTAACACAGTGATGATAATCAATACTACTTTAAGATATGAATCAGAGACTCCTTCCAAGTAACAATTATTAATATGGAAGGATTCACTGATGGGCAAGACTGTTGACGGTTTTATCCCCTGAGCTGGCTTCATAGCACCTGCCAGTACTGTGAAAGCTAGTCATCACGGGGGAGGCTTCTTGGCTACTACCAATGTGATTTCTTCACATTCTGTGGCCAAAGTGTGTGTAGTCTTCAGCAATAGCATATTACCATTAAGTTCTGGTGGGGAATCTAGGGCAATGGCAATAGCCTGGATTGTTTTGGAGGTCTGCAGGATGTTCGGATCAACAGCTCAAGGGGAGGAGGTATCTATATCATCTGGGCCTTTTATTTAGCAACCTGTGGCTTTTGGGAGGAGCATTATCCTCCATATAGGGTAACTTCAATTGTTCTCTTTTATGCGATATACATATATGTGTGTGTGTATATATAATATATCTCACACACACACACACACACACACACACACACACACATATATGAACTTTATAAAGTAATAGGTTTTCAAACATCCTTAGTGCTAGTTGATGGCTTCTAGGGAAGGGAGAGCCAGTTATTTTTAAGGGGGTGGGCCCCAGTAGGTTGACCATGCCCCAGCTCATGGCCCCGTACTCATGAGTATATGGGCAGCAAAATCTGAACTAAGTAGGTTATGAATAAAAATAAAGAGGACATGAATTTGGGAGGAGATAGGGGGTGCATTCTGGCAGAAGTTTGGGGGAGTAGTGGAGTGAATATGATCAAAATAATTTTATGAAATTCTCAAAGAACTAAAATATTATTTTAAAATAATCTGAAGGGATGTATATGTTATTCTTACAAAGTAAGATTATTACATAACATGGAGAGCCTGAGAAACATCACTTCAGTTAACAGTTGAGAAGTTATTAGTCATTTTTTCTGGACACTGAGATAATGTGATGTAACAAGATTAAAATACTTTGGTTCTCAGAGGATTTGGATGTTTTTAAATGGGAGATTGTCATACAAGTAAACTTTATAGTTTTCTGACTGGTGTTACAGAGAGAAACAAGAAAAGAGAATCACAAACAGAAAGTGTACCAAGAAGAACAGTGGAAATAATTTTAAAAGACATCAAATGTAGCTGTGAGTTTCTCTGGTCCTACCCAGCCCCGGTGGTCCCATGTTTCTCTGGTCCTGCCTGGCCCAATGGTCTTGCAGCCGCTTATAAAATAATCACTCAGAGGCTTAATATTAATTGCAAATTACATGGCCTGTTGGGTCAGGCTTTTTGCTAGCTAGCTCTTACAACTCAACTCAGCCCATTTCTATTAATCTGTGCATTGCCACGTGGCTTTGTGGCTTACTGGTACTTTCACATTTTGCTTCTCCTGATGGCAGCTCGCAGCATCTCCCCACTCTCCTTTCTTCCCCTCTCTCTCCATTTCAAATGTACCAACTCACCTTATTCTGCCTCACCATTGGCCAAACAGCTTTATTTATCAACCAATCAGAGCAACATGTATTCACTGCATACAGAAAGACATCCCGCAACGATCAAGTGTTAAAAACGCTGTTGTCATTCGTAATGACAAAGTCCTTTTTTTCTAACATGAACATTCAGTTGGTATTTTATGTTTAACAAGAACAGAACTAACCCTCAACATAGACTATTAGAACCATCTGGGATAATAATACTTTGTTTATGAAACGTTCAGGAAGCATTATTATTATTCCCTTACACAAAATGGTTTAAACAAAAAGTGTTTTTGTAGGTAGAATCCTGTTTAATACTTTTAATGTTAAAAAGAGAGACAGGGCAGTTTTTTTTTTTTTAAATTTCCATCTGTCTCAAAAGCAAACTTATTCCTAGGGAGCGAATTATTTCTTTTGGCTGAGATAGTGTGTTGGACTCTTTATAACTCGATTAAACAGGTAAGAGGTCTGTTGTGGTCAGGTTAGATTTGCACTTCCCATCTTCCTGTCTCAGTCTTCCGAGTGCTGGGCTAAACAAGTATATGCCAACATTCTGCTTTAGTTTCTTTTATCCACCAAAATGTTACCTTCACTCTCGATATTTTCGTGCTTCTAAATTATACTTTAGGTATTACTGGAATTGTTTTGACGAAAAGCAAATGGAATAAAGGATTTAGCAATAAGCACAGTGTGGTCATCAAATCAATCAGAATAGTTGCCAGCAATTCACTTAGCCATCCCAGAAACAAGTGGCATGGCCACACATATGTGCATTTGCTCTGTGTCTACTCCACCGCCCCCAAATTCAGCTTGCCACGTTTTAAGGCAGTGATTCTCAACCTGTGGGTTGGGTCCCCTTTGTGGTCGGACGACCCTTTCACAGGGGTCACATATCAGATATCCCACATACGAGATATTTACAGTTCACAACAGTAGCAAAATTACAGTTATGAAGTAGTAGTGAAAGCAATTTTATGATTGGGGGTCACCACAACATGAGGAACTGTATTAAAGGGTCACAGCATTAGGAAGGTTGAGAACCGCTGCTTCAAGGAATTCAGGAGAGTATGTTTTTGGTGCACATGTCTGGTCCATCCAGAGAGGAGGTCCTGGTCTAGTCCATATAGGCTCCAAGGGCTTGGATGATACTGTCTTCTCTTTCTTCATCTCAGTTAGTCCTTTGCATGGGCTCCATTTTCAGGAGGGCTGGCTCCCTGGGGTACCAGATGACATCCAGTGGCTGCAGACTTCCATTCTATTCCCTTAGCAGAATCAGTGTCTCTACTTGTTGCTTAAGGAAAAGCCTTAGAGATAAACTTTGCCTTGGCACCGATTCCTCTCGCTGTGAGCCTCATCCTCGAGGTCAGAGGTCATGCCATCAGTGCTGGGGATAGTGGTGAGCTCCATCCAAACCAGTAGACCAGGAGAAGAGGGCTTTGATGACAAAGCAGGGCCTGAAGCTGAAGGAAGCTGTGGAGAGGTTACCCAGTGGTCAGCACCTGCTCTGCTTTATCTCTCTTTCCTCCAAACTCTCATAAAAGTTTGTATTATAAATCTTGTCTAAATGTTAACAGATGTGCAATTTATTTAGAAAGTTTAAAAGATAAGGCAGCACACAAGAACTAGGATTATAGGCTTTTTTTTTCTTATTCATTGTTGTATTGAGGGATAGCTGATAGAGTGTCTACCTAAATGTCTTTTTTTTTTAAACTTCCTAACTAGGGTAGGCCCGAGACTCTACCTCTGTTTATTCGGAGTCTCAGGCAGAATTATAAGGACTTTGAGAGGCCTCCAGAGGAACTTCAGGACTGGGCAGGGCAAACACAGTTGTGTTGTCAGTTTCTCTTGGAAATTATATATGTATAATACATACATATATATGTATATACACACACTATATCACACACACAACATATATGTATGGACATCAGGGAGCATCTTGCAGAAACCGGTTCTTACCTTCTATCATGTGAGTCCTAGGGATCGAATTCAAGCCACCAGGTTTTTCAGGAAGCTCCTTGCCATGCTAAGCCATCTCACCAACCCTCACTTTTCTTTTAGGGTTACAGTTTTCAAGGAGTTTTGAGTACCTGGAGATGCTTCGCTTTTGTGTCAGTGTGAGAAGTCTGCTAGAATGGTGTTGGTATTTTACCCAGCACTTTATTTTCTCAATCAGTAGACTGACTGCCTCTAAGGCTTATTTTGTTTTCTTTGTTCCTTTGCTGTGTTATCATTTCCATTGTAAAGTTCTCACTAATTTTAAACATAATTATTTCATGGTTTATAGCCCCAAATTCCGATACCTGAAGGTCTTCATAGTCTATTTCTGTACAGTGATGCTATTCTTTCTGGGGACCTTGATTCATGGAAGTTGTGTTCTGAAAGCTTGGACCATGATGCCATGGTTACTGGGACACCGTATGTGGGAACCTTGCCAGGGAGCCATGTTCCATTCAAGGTTTACATTTGCCTATGTTAGGCAGCTTTTTGTTTTTTGTTTCGTTTTGTTTTGTTTGTGCAAATTGAACAATGCTGAGATGCATAATTCAAGAAATTGTTCCCAAGGCACCAGGCAGAGGTCCTCCAAGTCTTTTTAACCAGTCAAGACTCACTTTGGCCATTTTAGATGCTTTTATGAATAAGGCAAGAATAGGAGCATCAATTACGATATTTCTTTTTTTATTTTATAATTTGATTTAATTTTACATATCAGCCACAGATTCCCCTGTCCTCCCTCCTCCTGTCCCCCGCCTCCCTCCCCCCAGCCCACCTCCCATTCCCATCTCCTCCAGGCCAAGGACTCCCCTGGGGATTCAGCTCAGCCTGGTGATGGCTCAGTCGTTAAAGGCTAGGCTCACAACCAAAAATTACGATATTTCTTAACATGTGAACATAAAGATTTTTTTTTTATCTAGTTGGCTGGTTCACAGACATGCAACCGTTTGTCCAACCTATTATTTATTTTTAATCAGTTATTTCAGATCTTTTTATATATGTAAAAGACAGAAGTTTGCTAAATTTTTTTTGTCTTTTTCACTTTATATTTTAACAAGTATGTGTTGTGTGCCCAAATGTGCACCTGTGTGTGAACCGTGTGTGTGTGTGTGTGTGTGTGTGTGTGTGTGTGTGTTTGTTTAGGACCAAACTCTGTAGTCTGTAAGATACTCAGTTAGGTCTTAATTGAGTATAATGCCTTTTAATCTTGAATTGCATAGTATTTCACTTAAAAATTAACTTATATCTATATCCAATTATAAATTTCAGGGATGAAGTGCCAGCTCAAAAATGTTTTTAAACTTTAAAAAGTTAGTTAAATTGTTCTTTGACAATTTATTCTTGTATGCAATGCATACTGATGACTGATATAACCCCTCCCTTAACTAACTCCCAACCTGCCCACCCACTCTGTTTCCTACACATCTCTTCCTCATATTCCTGTCTATGTGTTTTGTTTTGTGACCCACAGATTTTCATCAGGGCCATCTGTGTGAGGGTTTAGAGGTAGCCATTGGAGCCTGGTGGGACTAGCAGGGGTTTTGCCACTAAAGGCAATGACCCCTTCCTCTTTCTGAATCTACCAGTAGTTCAGTAGTGAGCCACCAGTGTGGCCCAGGAGCCCCTCTCTCATTTGTGACTGACCATTGACAGGGCCAGTTTTAAAATACAGAGCTATCAGCTTTTCAATCTTCGCTATATAAAATGAGGGATTTTTAAAGTACTTTGATTTGATGTCACACATTCAACTACATTTTTTTTCTTTCTTTTTTTCTTTTTGGTTTTTTGAGAGGGTTTCTCTGTAGTTTTGGTGCCTGTTCTGGATCTCACTCTGTAGAGCAGGCTGGCCTCGAACTCATAGAGATCCGCCTGGCTCTACCTCCCCACTGCTAGGATTAAAGGTGTGCACCACTGCTGCCGGCAATTTTTTTCTTGAATTATGTGTCTGGACATTGCTTTAGTTTGCACAAAACAAAACAAAACAAAAACAGAAAGCAAACAAAAATAAATGATAAAAGGCCTGCCTTCTTGGAGCTTAATTCTAATGGCCATGTGGCTAATAAATAATAAGTAGATAAAGATATTTTGTTGATTTATAAAAATTCAGTTTCTTCACAATTTAACATCTTTAAAGTCAAGATGTCACTTACAATTGATGATGCATCATAGTTTTAATTGGCTGTGTCTTTTTCGGTAGAGTGTTTTTAAAGTGGTGAGCTCATAATTAATGAGATCTTACATTAAATGAAATGCAGTATTTTGTCAAGCAGTGATAGATGCTACGGTAAAAAATAAATAGAGGAGGGGGATGGGGGATTTCTAGAGACATGTTACATTTTAAATGGGAGCGCAAAGGGTGGCTTTCCTGAAGAGGTGACCTTTGAGCAAAGAGGAAAGCTATGGGGGAGGGGCGTGGGAGGATGTGATATTGCACAGGCTGTATGCTTCTTAACTGGGCAGATTGCTAGTCCCACTGATAACGTTCTAGTCTTACAGACTATGCGGTAGCCGTGGGAGAGAGCAGTAAAGATGAACACCTAGAGCAGAATTCCTCAGGCAAAGGTCCTCTGTGTATGAGCATATTAGTCTGGACTGTAGAGAGCATGTTCAAGGCCGAGAGTGAGTCCAGGGAAGGGCAGTAACTGAGGTTGGAGAAGTAAACAGTGGTCATCTTTCAGTGGCTACTGTGGCCGCTGTAGAGCCTCAGCTTCTATTCCACAAATTGAAGCAGATTAAGGATTAGAAAAGGCAAATGGACGCCAATGCTGAGTTGAGGGTTGCAGAGAGATGATAAAAGGAAGCGTAGGCGCTTGAGCTAGCAGGCTGCTTGTAGCCATCTGAATGTGAGATGAAAGCCCCTTGGTGCAGAGGCTCAGAAGTGGCTAGGCTCTGGACACAGTGTGAAGGTGTGCAGGACCATCGGGACTTGCAGATGAACTGGATCTGTTGAGTGAGAAGACAAGAGAGGGAACCATTGCACAACTCCCCCATTTGTTTGTACAGTCTAGGGTTCGAAACCTAACTTACCCTCACGCAATTACTTTTTTCGTCTTTTTTTTTTTTTAAAGTACTCCTGGTTATATAGACTTAGTTTTGTGACCAAATTATAATGCTGGCATGTTCCTAACTTAAATAAGTTTTGGTCTTTTGTTTCATTTTCATGTTGGGGCCTGGATTTTGAGCGAACCTTTTGATTCCCAGCACTGTGATCACAGTTGACCTCTGTCCACAGCTTTCTACTCTGAAATCCAGTATTTGAAATTTCTATTCGACAAACATTAGATAAAAATGTTTGTGGCAAGAACTATCACACCTTAACTTCCTCTATTTATCCACGTGGTATAAAGATGGCCACTGGGTTTTCTGTTTGATTTAAACTTTGTGTTTATGAACCAGAGGAAAATACAAGGTGGAAAAATGTCACCTGCCTACTTGCAGGATGGCAGGCTGCCATTTCTACACTACTGATGTGTCTTTTAGTTTGGTTCCATTGTCCATTGTGGTGAATATTTCCCTCTGAAAGAAGAGTAATTATCAGGGTCTGGGTTTAGGGATTTGTGTTTTTTTTCTCTTGATCTAAGTTTTCTTATATTTGGTAGGACCATTGTACAACATGTTAGAAATATCTTTTAAAGGTATTATTTTATTTAACCTAATGCATACCACCATTAAAATTCCCATACTATAATGAGTTACTGCAATTGGATAGATACTACCCAAGAATAGATTAACTTGTAAAGGGAATTTATTGTCTTTGGAGTTCTGATTTTTATAACATTTCAAAAATGGTACGACTGCCTTCACAGATAATCATTACATGGAGCATTTGTGGGAAATTATGGCCCATATAACGTCACACATAACACCTTTCTCTTTTCTCCCAAAGATCTACTTTATGTTTTTCTTGAGAGCTATTGAAAGCAAAGTCTGCTATGGATGCAAGATCACATTTTGAATCCCAATGAAGAATATTGCTTTTATTGTAGATCTGGAAGACTAAGGAGTTTAATCAGAAATTTAAGATGAGACCTTTGAACCATGTGATTCTGGGATGTATGAGCCACGCTATGGATGCTTGGTGCATGGCCACATTGCGGGACATTTGAGGAAACTGTGTCTAAGTTAAGCACTTCAGTTAAACAGCAAGTGGCACAGGCTCCGTGGAGTGCCCAGAATAGCAGCTCTAAGAATATAGTTTTATATATAGGAATAGTCAGCCCGTATATGTCTATGTGTATTTTTATACTCATGTATAGGGAAAGTAAGTGTTCTGGTGCGAGTCTTTATAGTCAAAATAATATTGTCTCATTTTCAATATTGGACAAAACTGGTGCCAGCCCACCAGGAAGGCCTGCAGCCTAACCATCTGTCACAGATGGACAGAAGGGAGAGCCACTGAAACAGAAATGGCTTCACTCAGGGAGTTTTCCTTAGGATATTCTCATCATCATTTGTGAGTTTTGCTTCAGTGAACAATAAAAATGAAAGGCATCTTATATGTTAAATTTAGTTTAATTGAGTCTCCATGACTCTGCAGTGATTTTTTTTTAAATTTTCAATGTGGTTATTGGTTTCCAATGTTCTTCTGATGATATTTTAATATTATTTAAACTCAACAGGGTTAGAAAAATCCATACCGGCCCACCAAGAATTGTTATCAACAAATTATGTTTTAAAACCTCTTTATGAGTATGAGCCTTTTGCCTACATGTATATCTGTGCACCACATTCATGCAATGCCCATGGAGGCCAGATGAGGGTGACAGATACGTGCCCTGGAGGTACAGATGGTTGCAAACTGCCTAGTGGGTATGGGAACCAAATTTGGGTCCTTAGCAAGTGCTCTCAACTACTGAGCCATATCTCAGCTTCCTCAACAAATTCTTTCAATATCAACTTTAACCCACAAGATATTTTAATACCCATGGAAGTAACAGATATTTCATGAACTTTGCAAATAGCCCCCATTCAGAAGATAACTGTAGAAGCAGAACAAATAGTAAAGGATGATAACTATCTGTCTGTCTGTCTATCTATCTATCTATCTATCTATCTATCTATCTATCTATCTATCTATCCATCCATCCATCCATCCATCCATCCATCCATCCATCCATCCATCCATCTATCCATCCATCTATCATCTATCTATTATGGTGGTCTTTCTTAGGAAAGAACAATGTGTTAATAGATTAGAGGGTGGTTTAAGGTATAAGACATTCTCTGGAATGCTTTTTTGGTTGAGAAATATTACAAATGCAAGTATAATTTTTAAGTATTGTCTTCATGTCCATCCATTTTCATGCATTGTAAGACACTAAAACAACACTCTTAAATTTTTTATTGTCTGACCAGTTTCACCCACTGAAGTGATGAATTTTAGAAGCTTTCACCCCTAAGACCATGCTCTTATCCTGTCTTCTGATGAAAACCCTCTTCCCAATAGGTCTCCCTCCTCCTTTCCAGGCCTTTGTGTGTGTGTGTACCACTGAGTTTAATTAGTTTCTTCCTTTAGTGTTGGTAGGAGATTGCTTACTGGAGAATGGACAACATATCAGTGGCTATACCATGAAAAATAAAAATGGAAGCCCTTTTCCAACTGCTGATTGTCCCTCAAGGAAGAGTGGTGCATCATATTGACAGGTTCAGTCAGATGCAGGTCTCGTGCAGATGACCTGACTTGCAGTGAGTTTATGAATGTAATATACATAACGTGTCTAGAAGATGTCTTTTTGCTACACATCTCTCCATTATCTAGCTCTGATATTCTTTCCACCTCTTCTCTGAGCATTGGAGGGGGTGATGTAACTGCTCATATTGCACCTCACCATCATTTATTTTCTGCATTTTGACTCACTATGGGTTTCTGCATTAACCTCTATCTGCTGCCATCGGATGTTTCTGTGGTGAAGAATGGTTGTATAAACATAAGTATTAGAAAACAGTTTGACAACCTAATTGTTTAGAGTCCCTGCCAGAACCCATAACCTCAGCAAGATTCACAGAACCAGTAATCACTTCCTGCCTCTGCAGGCTGCAAATCCATTCAGAAGGTAATTGGTTGCTCCCACAACAGTCATGCCACCATTGTGCTAAGCAGTGGTTCTCAACCTTCCTAATGCTGCGACCCTTTAATACAGTTCCTCATGTTGTGGTGACCCCAACCATAAATTATTTTTGTTGCTACTTCATAACTGTAATTTTGCTACTGTTATGAATAGTAATGTAAATAGCTGATGTGCAGGATATCTGATATGCGACCCTGTGGGGGTTGTGACCCACAGGTTGAGAACCACTGTGCTAGAGTATATACTTTGCACAGTTGTGCACAACGGTTGATGATTTTTTCCTCCCAGAATCCTGTAGGGTGCTTTCTGGGTAGAGGCTTCTAGCTCATCTTTAGTTTGATTTCTCTATGTCCTATGACCAAAGTGTATAGTGTCTTCAGCAGAGGCCCTTACCATCATGTTTTGGTGGTCAACCTAGAGCAATGGCAGTAGTTTGCATTCATTTGGGAAATGATAGGACCTCTCTGGTGAGCAGCTCTTTGGGAGGTGTCTCATACCTAGCACTGGGATTTTCTTTTAACAACCAATGACTTCTGTTATGAAGGTACTTCTCAGCTCAAATTCTTTTATTCCTGATTACATTTTAAATAAGCTCCTAAAATAAAACAATAGGTTTCCATGCAGCCTTCAATATATCCTTAGTTCTGTTATCATCAAATCTTTGCCAGCATTTGTAGCCATTTCTTTTATTGATAATAGCTATTCTGACAGCCCGTAAGTTGAAATCTTAAAGTACTTTTAATTTGTGTTTCTCTCATAGCTAATGATGTTTTATACTTAAAACATTTTTTTCTTAATTTTTGAGAATTTCATATAGTATATAATAGAATATCATCATATCCAACCCCGTCTCTCCCATCCAATGGGGAGGATATCCCATATCTGTCCAATATTCTTCCCTTGCAATTTCATGTCTTTAAAAATACAGTCCCACAAGTCCAGCTAGTACTGCCCATATATTTCTGGAGAGTGAGTTATCCACTAAAGCATGGGAAACCTAAAAGTGGTCACATCCTCAAAACAGAATAATAATAATAATAATAATAATAATAATAATAATAATAATAATAATAATAGCTTCCTACCTGAGCAATTATTCACTGCTTCTCAGCAAAGGACATAATCTGGAAAGCATCTATCACATCTATGCTGAACATTTGGCTGGTTTAATCTTGTATAGGTTTTGTGAAGGTAATCACAACAGCTATGAATTCATGATTTTGATAACATATCTTGTCCAGAGGACAGCATTCTTCCTCATCCTTGACTCAAAATACAACTCTGAAAAAAGTTAGAATGGAATTATCATATAGGCATGGATGGATTAGGTCACTCCCAGAAGACAGTGGTTATTAAATGAAAATCACAGTAAAAGATATGGGACACTTCCTGTCAGTTATAGGTCTCAGAGATTCCAGAAGTCTTCAAAAAGAACACAGTCCATCACCATTGCCCTTGGTTATGTACCATAACTACATGGTAAGACCCCATTTCTGAAGATACCACACACTTTGGCAGCAGGATGTAGAAAAACCAATCTCAAACCAAGTAGGAATCTTCCCCTTCTGGCTAAATTTCATAGTACCAGGAAGTGCTATGCAGGCCACTAGGGGAGAAAAGACCTCAATGGCCGTACGCAGTGTGAGGCCTTCCGTGATGCAATACTGACCTCCCAAGCATAGTGTGCTTTACTGGCGAAATAGTGGCTCCATTTGATGGATGGTATCATTTAATTACAGTGTTTGTTTATTTTGTGGGGATGGGATATGGAAGTCTGGTTAATCTGTCCAGTGGAGAAAGTGGTGTATTGAAATCACTGACTATTACTGTGTTGGCATTAATCTGTGTCTTCATATCTTAGTAGTATTTGTTTTATTAAATTGAGTGAATCTGTGCTTGGTGTGTATATGTTTAGAATTGTAATTTCCTCTTGATGGATTGTTTCTTCGAGCATATGAAGGGACTCTCTTTTTCTCTTCTGACCAGATTCAGTTTATAGTCTGTTTTTTTCTAAAGATTGTAGAGTGGCCATGCTCATTTACTGTAGATCCCAATTGCTTGGAAGATCCTTTTCCATTATCTCACACTAAGACAATGCCTATCTTTGAGGACAAGGGGTATTTCTTGGAGGCAACAAAAGAATTATTTTCTTTTCCAATTCAATCCATTTGTCTGTGTCTTTTGATACAGGAATTGAGACTATCCATACTCAGTTCAGAGTTATTACTGAAAGCTGTTTGGTGTATATTGATCCCTATAATTTCATAGGTTGTGTGTTTTCTTATACTCCTCTGCTTCACAACTGTCTTAGTCTTATGTATGTGTTCTTGCACTCTCTTGGGTGTGTTTATCTCCAGTGTCCTTTATGGGTTGGCTTGATAGTCATCAATTCTTTTAGCCTGCTTTTTGTCATAGAAAGTTTTTCTTTGTCCTTCGATTATGATTGATAGCCCTCCCTGACATGTTACGCTGGGTTGGCAGTTGTGATCTTTCAGAATTTGAAATATATCTCTCTAAGCCCTTCTGGCTTTTAAGGCTTTCATTGGAAAGTTGTAGGGGACCGGCCCCCACCTTTTACAGGGTTCCTATGAGGAAGAGAGAGGAATAAGGAATGATAGATAGAATGATAGGCCTAGCCGACAAGAGGAAAGACAGAAACACAGGATAGCTTCAGGAGGACTAATGTCAATACCCAACAGCCCAGAACTTTATTCCAAAGGGCTTTTTATAACAAGGTCAAGGGGTGAGGCAAAAGACCTCCCCTTGCTAGATACAACCAAGTGCAGACCCTTCCAAACACCTGGTACCCAGGCCCATGGTCCAGTCATCCTCTTATGCAGTCTGGCTGGGTAAAGCAAGCGCATATTTGACTAGGAAACCTCTGTGGGCTCCCACAGAATCATGAGTTATTCCGATGGGCCTACCTTTATATGTGACTTAGTGCTTCTCTATTACAGTTTTCAATATGTGGTGGGCCATCTTCATTTTATTTATTTGGTGTTTTAGCTCTGCTCTAACTTGGAAAGTTTCTTTTCTGGTCCTGTTTGGTGTTCTGTGAGCCTCTTGGTTCTGGATTGGCATCTCTCCCAACCCCCCAGTTTTGGTAAATTTTCTTCTGTTACTTTATTGAAAATATTTCCTATTCCTTTGGCATGAAATTCTTCTGCTATTCTCATAATTCATGAATTTTGCCTTTGTACAGGGTCCTAGAGATTTTGAATGTCCCATTCATATGGCCTCTGAAACTTACCATCATTGACCTTGACTGAGTGATCCAATTCCCTCTACCTTGTCTTCAAGCTCTGAGATTCTATCCTGCACGCATCCATTATGTTGGTGAGGCTCTCTCCACTGAACTTTTTATTTGACCTATTGTATTGTTCATTTCTGTCATCACTTTGGCTTGCTTTTTCCTTCTGCATTTCTGTCTCTTTACTGAGTTCTATTTTCATATCATGAGTTGACCTCCTTAATTCATGCAGCTATTGGT